>JAHQZX020000975.1:0-57411 GCA_019804575.2 Pseudotulostoma volvatum
GGTATTGGGGCCATCATCATTGTTAGATGTCTCCATATTATTAGAGAGAGAGCAAGCCAATTCGCCTGTAGTAATTCATTAGGCACCATTCCATAAAAACTAAGTACCGTCTACTTACCCTGAATCCTGAGAGTAAGTAGCCCTAAAAATCACGTTAATGTTTAATCACCCTAAGTCAGCCATTGTACTTACTCCCGTACACTTATTTATCCCCTTGTGAAGTGACAAGGCAAAGGTAATCTTTCCAAATTGGTCCAATGTTTTCAACACGGGATGTGTAGGAAACGTTACTGTCCCCTGCTACGACGCCTTCTCCCCTGCCTGTCAACAGAACTAACTTTAAATGGTTAAGCTCCAAGACGCGTCTACCCACGTAGGGAACGGAGTTCCGCCGCCATAGTACCTCCCTGTTAAAAAGCTCGAACTCTTAGGCGCCCGAACCTTTGACCCGAAAATCGATGTTAATGACGCAGTATTGTAGTTGTCGCAACCCCACGGAGAAAACGATAGACCAGGGCGTGCGATAACCGGACCTTCAAAACATCCATTTACACTTGAGGCCCACAAACTCCATTGTTCATGGAATATGCATAGTATTGGGCATGGGCGACCTACAAGTTGCCTAAGCTTGCGATCGAAGAACCTCAACCAAAACGCTTTTTTTATGCTAGCTAATTTACTGCATTACTCTTCGTCGTTGATGCGTGGGGAATAACCCTAACGATACTTTATACTGAATATAGAACGACACCAATAAACTCCGAGACCGATAGTATCTTTGGCCCCAAAGACTCGCATTCCGGTTCCTAATTCTACCACTCCTCATCAAGTACCCTACAGGGGTTTCTGGAGGTTTCATTGAATGGTCCCTACCTTGCCAAGTAGCCTAAGCTACACATTGCCCATGGCTATTACCCGAATTAGAACTACGAGTCTGCGACAGCAAGCCGATAACCGCTATTCTATAGGGAAATGGGGAGAGTCAAAAGCTAATCGACAATAATGCAACGCCTTCGGCTCGCCATAACAAAACCACAATCCAAGATATTATCATCGACTCTGTTGCTTCTCATTTCAGGTCTACGTTAGGCCTATGATAAGCTAAAGGCCCGGCTGCAAACCCCACACGCAGAATGAGGAGAAGCTGCTTCACTATTCTAGAGTACATATACGCTTGAGGTTGTAGGATAGTCTTTAGGATCTCCAAGGACCTTCAAGGTAACAAGACTCCGCATCATCTATCATCATCATGCATCCTCTTCTAAAGCTCCAATCATAAGTTTCGTTCTCGTAGCCCAACATACACATTATGTTTGTGTCTCTCTTCTAGGTTGTGCGCGATCATTCCACCTTTACATTTTGATAGACCTGAATAATATAAAGGGCGAAAGACCACTAGAAAACTAACAAACCAAATTTTTGACTCAGGCACCACTTGAAGATCCAACCTGTTCATTGGCCAGTCGGTAAATCTAACAAGGCTCGTACCCCATGATAGAGAGACTTATTCCTGTAAGTTAGGTTCAGGTTCGACTACGCACCTCTATAGGTACTCTCTGCCTCTCGCGCTACGTACTCTACAGCCGATTGGGCGAGACTAGACAACTCTCTGTATATATGTACATGTACGATATATATCGATACAGGAATACGATGAAATATGTAGAATCTCAAATGATTATAAAATGGAATGCGATGATAGAATGATACTAGAATGATAGTAGAAGGTTAACCGTCATGTGGGCTCCAGCGGGGCTTAGGGGTGAAGGCATTATTAACTCTTGAGGACTTAGGTATGTACAGTACAAAACCCCAAGTATGGAAAAGATATATGTCCAAGTGTAAGAACGCCAGTTTGAAATGCTAAATAGCGAAGTTGATGGTCAAAAGGGAGCCATAATGCTTTTCTGCACTGAAGAACTATCCATTGATCTTCAATAAATCATATTTGGACTGAGGCTGAATATTAAAGGATCCCAGATTGGTCTTCAGATATGATATAGACCGTCCTTAGGAAAGTTCAGTTTATTAATTACTCCTTTATGTTAACAGCTATGGTGCAGTGCAGAGCGCCAGTGGCAGTATCTTAGAGCCCAATGCCACCAGTCGGCTGTCCGGTGAGAATGCCAGTTCCAATCGTCGGGTCAGGCTGTTTAGATCATGAGGGAATGGGTATATTATTCGCCGAATCAAACTAGAAGACTGGGCGTTCTCCGTTGCAGGACTCCAGTGGCACCATCCCAGAGATTTCTTTATTACCATGATCGTAGGAGCCCGTACTACCAGTCGGCTGTCTGGTGAGAATGACATTCACCTGTGCAGTCCAGTGGCCGCATCCCATGAGAGCTTGATCGTTTCGATGCCACCAGCCAGCCATCTGGTGAGAATGCACTGGTTCGGCTGGATTTGAGTGTTTCAGAGTGTGTTACAGAGCTCCACCAGCTGCATCTCAGAGCTTGGTTGCCTTATCGATGTCCTCACCAGTTACAGGGACTTGGCTGTACAGTAATGATAAGTATATGCCCCTAGTCGCAGAATAGTTAGCTCCTGATCATCTGAACGTTTCCCCCTTTCTGGACTAGCGTGTTGTCCGTGCACGTGCCCCTTTCTTCTTTCGGTTCTTCTTTTCTTGTCTTTTCTTCTTTTACTTCTTCATCGGTTTATCACCTTCTCTTCTTTTAATTCGATTGATTCTTTAAACGACTATTCCTTTCTTTTACCATCCTCCTACTATCACCTTATCACATCACATCATATTATACCCAATCTCCTTGCCATTGTCTGCTGGACCTTCCTCGAAAGAAGCGGTCTCGCGCAACAGCTTGGATTCCCTTTCAAAAGGGAGCTGTGCCACAGATCGGGTTCCTATCGAAGCTCAGCTTGGGTGAGTGGACTTCTCCCTGTCCCTGTTGACCCCTTGCCCTATTATCATATTAGAATCATATCGGTAATGGGCCACCATTCATTCATTGGAGCGCCATTCTAATCTGTCAATCCATCACTCTGGAATCTTGACGTACATGTCGATGTCGGATCAGGGAAGAGACGAGTGGATCTGAAACAGTGGCTGCATCTTAATCCGGGGTTCGCACATCGCCCGAAGCGAGTCTGAAAAGGGATGCATCTCCTTCTTGAAGGCTAAGCTAACCCTTTCTGTCGGTCTCTTTCAGTAACTAGATAGGCTCTCCCATTAGATCCTACGATGGCGTCCACGGAAGACCCGATGCTACGCCCAGTAAACACAGAAGACGCGGTAGACGCGGCGGACACACCGGACATGGCAGACAAGACGGACGATTTGCCACCCGCAACTCCCGTCGACATAGCTATTCTGTCCAGTGCGGAGGAGATCCTCTCGGAAGCGGTTTCGAGCCCGGCACAATCCAAAGAAAAGGAGAAAGAATCCCCAACCAAGAAGGCGACGCCTTCTGCAACCCGTCGTACCGTGCCCACCACCGCAACCAAGCGACCCGCCAGTTCAACCACCACAGGCTCTAAGGCTACCCCGACCACCGCAGCTGGGAGCCGGGTGACCAATGGAGGTACACTAAACAAGCCTCCGACACGGGGGGCAGCTCCCGCACGCAAGCCCACGGTGCCCTCCCACCGATCTCGGCCCTCCATTGGCAGCTCCGCCGACGAGAGACCCTCCCGGTCCGTCATTAGCTCGGGGGATGAGCGAAAGGGCATCACTGGGCCCGCAAAACGGATGTCCCTCGCTGGCGCAAACAACAACCCGCCCTCTACCCGTGCGCCAGCCAAGCCGGTTCCCGTTACCAGCCGCAGGGCCAGCGCAGCGGGGACCGCCGGCGAGAAAAAACCGGCTACCGCCCGTCCCACCACCGCCGGGGGCTCCGCCAAGACCACTACCAAACCGTCTCCCATGGCTACCCCCCGGTCTGGACCCCCCTCGGCGACGTCCCGAACAGCGACGCGACCTCCATCGTCTGCAGCAAAGCCCCTCTCCCACGCAGAAGGCAAGAAACGACTAAGCGCGGGCTCCGCAACGACGGCCCTGAGCGATGCGGGGCCATCCGGGAAGGTGGCCGAGCTGCAAGCCCAGTTGGTGGACAGTGAAGCCACCGTGGCGGTTCTCCGTGCGGAGCTCGAACTGCAAGAAAAAGTGGCCGGGGGTTATGTGCGGGAGGTGCAGGCGCTTCAGGAGAAGCTCGCCCACATGGAAGCAGCCCAGAAAGAATTCGAGGAACAATCCCGACAGGATCGTGAGGCAGTCACCCGGACAGCGCGGGCGGAAGGCGACTCCAAAACTGCGGCTCTAGCAGAGGAGCTCCAGGCGGCTCATCAAGCCGAGCTCGAGAAACTGGACCGGGCACTTACCGAGACTAAGGCTGCCGCCGCTGACGCCGCCACCCGGGTTTCCCATCTCGCCGAGGAGCTGTCCGCCCAAACCGCCTGCATGGAGGAAGCAACCGAACGCGCAAACGAAAGAGAAGCGCGCATGGAGGAGCAGCATCGCGCCCAGCTCAATCAACTGCAACGGGAGTTGAATGGGCGCGATCAGGTGATAGACAACCTCGATGGGGAGCTGCAGAAGCTCGCGAATACCAAGGATCAGGCCATAGCCCAGGCGCAGGAAGCCGCTGTCGTGCAGGTGGTCGAGTTAGAGTCCCGGCTGGCGCAACGGGAATCCGATGCCCAGAGAAGTTCCGAGCATACCAGTCGACAACTTGCCGAAAAGGATGCGGAGATCACCGAACGCAACCAGGTGATCGAGGCAGTCAAGAACGAGGTCCTCACCCTTCAGGAGGCCAAATCACGAGATCTCGACGCGACGCGGGAACTCGAGGCTGCCCACGAGCACACCATGGCAACGCTCAAGGTGGGGCATGACACCGCGACTGCCGCCCTGACGGCCCTCCACGCTGAAGAGATCGCCCAGGCCCAGCAAGAAGCCTTGGCTCAGCTTCGGGAGCTGCGCGTACTGCAGGAAAAACTTGATGCGTCGGAGCAAGCATTGGTGGAGGCTGGACAATCATTCGACGAGACCATCCAATCCGCGCATGATACCGCTGCCCAGGAGATCAAGACCTTTACTGAAAGGATTCATTTTCTGGAGTCCAACCTCGTAACCAAAACCGACCACGTCCAATCGCTCGAGGCCGATCTCGTCTCTAGACAGGAGTGGATCGAACTGCTTCAGATCGAGCTAGAGTCACTGAAGACCAGCCAACGGCAACGGGATGAGGAATATACTACGACTTCTGAACAACGCACTAGTGAGCTCGCAAGCCTGAAAGCGGTCCATGCGGGAGAGCTCGAAGATACCAGGCTCTTGCATGAGGCCGCCATCCAGTCGCTCCAGACCCAGCACGACGAGAGACTGTCACACCTGACCGAGGAGATATCTGGTCAGACCCAAAAGACTGACGGTCTACTGACTGAACTTAGGCGGGCCCAGGACGATCTTGAGGCGGCCCAGAGGGACCTTGCTGCCCAGGAGGCGGCTTTAACCCAATCCCACGAAGGAATGGTTGCCGCGCTAACCCAAGAGTTTGAATTTGCACAAGCCAGCTTGAGGGGCGAGCTGGAAGCCATCCAAGTGTCAAGTGAGGCCGACCACGGCAAGGCAATTGAGGAACTGCTCACGGCCCATGAGATGAAACTGTCCAATCTGCGGGCTGAGCAGGAGATGGCGAACCAAGTGAAAGTCACTACACTTCAGCAGGCTCACGATGATGCACTGGCGGCCATTCACAAGCAGCTTCATCAGACCCAGGCTCAAGTTGGCTATCTGGAAGCGAATCTAGAGGAGGCGGAGCAGGCCGCTGCTGCTGCGGAAGAGAAATCGAACACGTTCGCCGAAGAGCTTACCGGCCGACACCACGCAGAGATTTCCCGAGCGCAGCAGGAGAAAACTGAATGGGAGGAGATGTATTTGGAAGCGTCAGCTAGACTTCAAAGCCTCCAGACCGAGGATAAAACGACGCGATCGCGGCTGGAGACAGCCTCGCAGCAACTTTCTGCCACGCAAAATCAGTTGGCTGAGTTGCAGTTTGCCCATGCTAGCGTGGTCAAGGACCTCGATTTAGTCCAAACACGCAACCAGGACATGGAGGCGAAGATCACATCGGGCAAGCAGGAACTCAACGAGCAGATTGAAAAGAACGTGTCGCTCCTGACCCAGGTCACCGAGTCTGATGCTGCCAGCCGTAAGCAGATGCGCGAGCTAGAAGCCGAGCTCTTCGCGCTCAAAGAGAAGGCTGACGCTGCGCCGGAGCGCAGAGCGAGCGGCCTCCAAGCCAGTCGGTGGGCGACTATGGAAGAGGATGCCAAAGTGACCTCGGGTCCAGCCGCAGAAGGTGAGGACCTCGGTTCTTCCATTGAGGGAACGGTGGGCTAGCCCTACTCATCGCAGCTGCTTCGACCCTTCTTTTTTCATGTTCCTTCCTGACTTTGAATAGCGTGCATACACTGTTACTGACCGGTTTTGTGCAGATGGCAAGCATCCAGGAACAGATTAAACAGATTCGAGCCGCTAGCGATGACTGGTACGATGAGCATCGGCGGTAAGCGTTTTACTAATCCTCTCTTTATAAGTCGTGATGCCGACCCTAATCTTGTTTTGAATGGATAGGATTGTTGGCGACCTTACCCAAGTCTCCGATGGAACATCTCCAGAACCCCGGAGCCATGCTTCAACCCCTCATCCGGGGAAGTCGCCTACTGCCGCGTCTTCCATTAATAGTGTTGAAGCATCGTATTAATTGTCCCGCTAATCCTCTTTTCTTCTTTGCAGCTCCAGCCGGGCAGGCCCCTCCTTATATGCTGGCTTCATGATTGTGGTTTGCGACCGTTTTTCTCATTCCCTGTAATATCTCTCGATATCGGTCGGCCGGGCTGTACATACACACACCATACCCATATCTACATGTGTAGCTAAGCTAGTTGGGATACCCCTCTCTCTATACTGTTATGGCACTTGCCATTTTCCTTTCGCGTACGAGTGCGGTATTTGCTTCGTAGGAGCTCCATCTGTCTCTCTATCTATTCATGGGATTATCATAGTACTAATGCATGTATCAATTAATGATTCATTCTTATCCCTCAGCGATCCCTTTAGCTTCGCCTGTCAAGCATTGGTATCTTCCGTATCCTTTTCTTTTCTCTCTCACGACCGCTCGAGCACAATACTCGGTATGGAGCGACGTTTTGAAAAAATCCAAGAACGACTGAATAGTCGAAGGTATTATTAATTATACCTATCATCTGTAATTACGGAGACAAACGGACTAACTACACATCCTCTTTCTCCCGTTTTACAATATCATAGATACTCTCTTATATATGGTTTCTCTCATAGATTATATATATGCCTGGAGAATCAACCAAGCATGACCTTATTAAGCATTGTAAGTAAGGGATTTGGTCCTGAGCCATCCACCAGGAACCCACTACCATTCCATCTTTCTTTTGTTAACGATTTCGTCCAAGACATATGTTACGTTAGGCGCCGTAGAATACATAAATGGATACATGTATAATAGCAAAGGTGAACGCCGTCATAGCCCTATTCGGGGCTAAGGGCTGAGCCCTCCTCCTATCAGTAGTTAATTGATATAATATCGAATGGGGCAAGCCTACATACATAGCTGATGACCCTGCAGAACTGATAGTCCATCATCTCACGATTCATTCATGTACTATACACTGTGTACACTGTGTACAGTATGTAGAATTATGTAGGTGCAGTAGTAGTTTTGGTAAGTAATGCAAAATACTACATTATTGGTTGTTTAAATAAACCTACGATCGAGAGAACCTTTTGGCTAATGTATGTACAGCCCAGAACATGTACGATATGCATACGGATCGGATGGTGTCACGACTTATTAGCCGCTCCGGCAACGGAGGATCAATCATAAGTTTCTGCCAGCTTTTATAACGTTCGGCAACTGTGGCCCCTCATTCAAGCTGCAAAATAATAGTTGATATCTCTCCACAAGGTGATTGAAAACCGGCCGAGAAGCTCATTCGAACCTCTTATCGTTCTCAAACGCACTTCACAGACATGTCCATCCATTTTAATGAAGAGTCTTTCAAGTATTCAAATCAAGGCGACCCCGGAAGTGAGGGGTCGGAATTCTCTCTCACCAGCCTTCCTTTCCGCACTTCTAGATTCAAAGAGAAAGCGGTTCATGCAGCGTTGAAGGTGGCAGACGAATGGGCGCCAGTTGTTGGCAAGGATGCGAAAGATTTGATCCGTAGCGGCGGTCTGACACAAAGAGGTCACTCAGTGAGTTGGGTTCTGCCCGAATTGAATCCAGATAGAATCGAAGAATGTGTAGCGATCTTCGATGCAATCCTCTACTGGGATGGTATGGAAAAAATCACTCACTCGAGGAGTAACTGGTCAGTCTAATGGAGGCTAGATTTCTGCGACACACGGGATCAGAGCATGGTGAGAACCGCATCTACTTGAAATATCACTACTTCATGCTTATTAGCCCAACAGCATCAAGCGCTTGTTGAAGATCTACTGCTTGGCCTCCTGTTTCAACGAAAGATGAACAAGCCTGCCGAGTTTGAATTCGACATAAACAGAATGTTTTTCCGATCTATGGAACGCTTTTCAATTTCAGATAGGTTCTCCAACCAGCTGCTCCAGTTCACAATGAGCGCAGCCCAAGCCCAGTCTGTCAAAACGATAGACATGGACTTCGAAACTTATCAGAATTCTAGGATCGAAAGCTCTGGTTCTGCGTAAGTTCCACTAGAATCCGCCCTTCGGACAGCCACCTAGAATAATGCTGAAATTCTGAGAGATGCTCCTCAGAGTATTTTTGCTATTCGCACGTTCGACCCTCTGTTCTGGTGTTTCCCAGGAAGATTTCGAATCGGTGGATCACCTCCTTCACAAATTACGGCCAATATGCGGAATGGTGAACGATCTTTATAGCTTCTATAAGGAATTTGAAGACCATTCCAAGGCCGGGTCCCTTGATATGATCCACAACGCAATGGCTGTTCTGATGAGTGGGTATGGTTATACGGAAAGCGAAGCTGAAAATATCCTGAGGCAGGAAATTTCCAAGGCAGAAGCGGAAATAGTGAACGCATACGAGCTATGGATGTCCTCTCTAGCTCCCAAGTCTGAAGAGTTGAAAACGTATGTTAGGAGCTATTTTCTTTTCGTGGGGGGTGGAAATTACTGGTCGACACATACAGAGCGTTATCAACATAAGCGCCTTACTACAACTGCCGTAGATCGCGCCCAACTGGTCGCAAAATCATTCGACGGCATCAAGAGGCTCCAAAATTATCCACCCCCTGCTGCCATGGCCCGTGGTGTCTCTATCGTCGAAAAGCAAGGAAAATTCAATTCAGAACAATTTTCATCAGCCAATTTCTTTATCCCTTTCAGGAAGGCACCAGCCGAAGAGGTAAGCGCACTGTGCACATTCTAGATTCAAATTCGCTAATACCGGGAAGATTTGCATGGCACCCTATCTTTATACAAAATCGAAGCCAGGCAAGAATACTGTTGCTAGATACATGGACGCCTTACAAGTCTGGTTTCGTTTACCTTCCCGTTCCTTGGAAACCATTAAGAGCATTGGTGTCATGTTATTCAATTCCACTTTGATGTAGGTGCATTAGAATACCAGAACATAATATTAGCCAACTCCTTATCAATAACCCTCCGAGCAGGCTTGATGATATTGAGGACGGCTCAGTTCTGAGACGCGGTGGGCCTGCAGCACACCTCGTGTATGGACAAGCCCAAACGATCAATTCCACCGGCTACCTCCTTGTGAGGGTGATGGCCCAGCTCGAAAATCTGAAAGGGAATTGCACCCCAGAACTGCGCGGTAAGTAGTGTAATGAGATAGATCTAGAATGAATATTCCCACGGTACGACTGCTGAGCCATGTCAGACGCATTGGAAACCCTCACATTCGGACAAGCGTTGGATCTGCATTGGAAATTCCACGCAACTTGTCCCTCAGTTGACGATTACATTGTCATGGTTGACGGCAAGACCGGGGGCTTTCTCAGATCCGCGACACAAATAATGACTGCAGAAGCGGGGGCTTCACCAAATGAGAAACTTCTTCACTTCAGCACTCTAGTAGGGAGATATTATCAGATCCGTGATGACTACTATAATCTAACATCCGCCGAAGTAAGCAAGCACTTTTTCTCTCGTATCCCTCCCCAAGTATTCTTCCACCGAATATAAAATACCCATATACACAAAAAAAGACACAATCCCCCGCTACCATACAAATAATCCTAGTAATCACCGCCTGAATCCCTAAGTACTGACTATTACATAGTACACTGCCAAGAAAGGATTCTGTGACGATCTTGACGAAGGGAAATTCTCTCTCCCACTGATCCACTCCCTAGAGCATTCCCCCAGAGCGGATTGCCTACAGAGTTTGCTATTTAGTCAACGACTTCAAAAGGGGGGCAGTCATAAGGGCGAAGGACTGTCGCATGAGATTAAATCCTGGATCCTGTCCGAAATGCACGCTGCTGGGAGCCTCGAGTACGTAGCGGACGTGTTGGGAAAGATGCACGATAATATTATGAAGACGCTGAAAGAGGTAGAGGCTGAACTGGGGCCGAATAAGTTGATGAATATTCTAGTTTTAGATCTGAAATAATATATGCCTAGATATTCTATATTTATACTAGTATGGTTTGGGTTGGGAGACTGGGCTGATGTCGATTTCCATATTATTACATCCTAGGTACCTAACATATCATGATAGAGGATAAAAGCAGTTGAATGACATAGAATACTATGTTAATATTTTTAAAGGACTTTTATAACTTAATAAGACTTCAAGTTATGTATATATCATATTGATCTCGGATAACACCGACAGGCCGGCTCATAAAAGGTTTCCTAACCTGAGAAAACTCGTTAAGAGGTAATAAAGTAGATCATATCATGACTAGGTACCTACATACTATAGCATCCATCCCGTAATAGAATCTTCAAACATCCAATGTCGCCAACCCCTGTAAGTAGTTTCAGTAAATCACGTTCAAAATCAGTCCCAGCCGATTCCTTTGACCTCCATTTTCTCGCTTCGGAAGCCGTGGCGTTTTCAACATGCGGAAGAATATGATCTTGCTGCTGACACTATGTAGAACGTAGCCGGGATCTCGGCTAGAGTTTCAAGGTTATTAGGAGGTTGTTCTCCCCGTCGAATTGAATCTTGAGCTTGGATTCTTGGCTCCCGATTTCGACAACCTTTTTGAAGCCCAATCTCTTTACATAAGGCTATAGTTTTGCTCTTGTCCTAAGTACGAACAGCAATATTCAGCGAAAAAAAGGCGTATTGCATGTGGATCGAGAGGGAAAACATCGGCATTCGGTAGGTAAAACCTTCCAAAAACTAACCTATACATGAAAACTAAAGAGTGGCGTCGATAAAGTTCCTCCATTTGTAATTCCGATCCAATCGCTCAGTGTAAGAACACCAGCGACAAAATAGAAGAAAGCTGTGTTTTATTGATGAAGTGTTGATTCCGCGTGATGATCATCCACTGGGCTCTAGAGAACGAAAATATAACGCCAATATATTATTGGGTTAATTAAATCCAGTTAACAAGTAAATTGTCGCTGGGAGGAAAAAGGGGGAGGATTCCATCTCCGCGACCTGTTCGAGCTATCTTGTTGAATGCACTATTAATTCAAGAAATCTGTCGAGCATTCTACAGAGAAGCAATTTATAAACTTTAAGGTATAAAGTAACCATTCATTCCAGGCCCTCTCTCTCCTTTCGACTGCATAGAATTGAAGATTGAAATTTCAATGGTGTGCTGGATACCCATCAGAATATTTTATCTGCTGAATAAGCGGGTTCCAGCCTGCCTTCAGACAGTGCGGGTCCTGTGACCGACCGCGGTCCCAGCACCTAAACAGCCTGGCTAGCTAGAGCTTTCAAATTGAACGGACTAAGTTGAACGAGAAACCAGATACCAATAAGGAAGGGATGTGTGTCGTTCGATCCAAAGTAGATAGGAATCTCAAGCCCGGCATGCATCAATCAATCCCAGTAGCAAAATGTCATCTAGCGACCCTTCGACCAATTCCTCCTCCAATCCCGGAATCCCAGATATACGCCCACTGCTGGCATGCCCGGGAGCATTTGTAATTAGCCTAGTTTAGTCAAGACCAGTGACTGGGTATGACTTTATTCCACAAGGCGATGCAGGTGGGATTTGACTTCCTTCCCTACTGGGGCTGAGCGAAGTGGCTGGTGGCGCAAGGCCATCCCATCCCGCTAATGGAACGATTTACGAGCAGGCAGCACTTGCATGACCGGGGCCTGTAACGATAGGCGAAGATTGAGGGACTGTTCCAATCTTCCAACCACCACGGTAGATCCTCCGTTTCTTCCATTCTTTTCGTCTGATCTTTTACTCTACAATTTACCTCTGGTGTGATAAACAGGTTGGTTGACGCAAGACAGAAATGAAAGTGTATCCAGGAAAATCCTTATTCCAGGCCGTAGTCAAAACTCAATACTAAGCTATTTTAGCGTAACTTTGATAAGGATAAATTCCCTTCTGGATACTGTTGTGAATTGGAATGGAAATTCGTTCGCGAGCTCATCTCATAGACTCGCTTCGCGAATAATTAGGGAATTGGAATTATGGGGAAATTGGTGTGATCAGTTTCCTCCGTTTCGCCTGTTTGCCTTTCCCGCAAAAAAATTTCCCTGTACTACTCCTCCGCACAAGACGTCTTCTTTGATGAGAGCCAAACTCCCAGTTTCACTGAATATATCATTGCAGGACTTCCTACCGTTACCTCCGTAGGGCTGGTACTTGTCAAAGCATTTCGTTTGATCCAAATAGTCACTACAGCTGTTGACACTCCACCTGTGTTATCATTACATTGATCGAACAGCCATGATGCCCGAATATCCTGCCGACGCTCTGGATTTTGATTCTGATTCTTTATGGATTAGCGAAGATGCTGTCCAATTTGGTGGTGTTGGCTTAATCAAACGGTTGGTTGGGCAGTTAAGTACATGGTTCTATGGGTCTGGCCAGCCTAAGCACGAGGTTGAGACGCCGCATTTCTATTGGCTTCTTCCGGATGGTGTTTCAGATACCGTGCTACAGCGTGCTATTCTCTGTTCCACTTTCAAAGCGATAGACGTCGCTCTTGAGCATGTAAATGCCCATTTGATATGAGGAACTGAAAGAGCCCAACCCATGATGCGGATAAAACTTTTGATAGAGTTGCATTGGCTAGTTCATACCTGCGAATGATCCGCGGCGGGTATATTCGCTCTTGCAATGTTGTTGCTGGATGCCGGTTGCACACAGCCTAGGTCGGAGAACAAGGTTCGTCAAGAGCGTCTGTTCAAAGTCGTCAGATACATTTTTGAATTGGATTATAAGAATTCGAGGCAAGAGTCGAAATTCCCAATAATTCTATCCTGGAGCCATTAGGTACAGCTGCTCACATGTTTGGAGTTTCGAGTGATGATGATGATGAGGCGAAAGCCATTGAGCTCGCTAGTGACGATAGTCTCGAATGCTCCACCCATATCTTGGTTCACTTCATCATTACTTAACAACTGTAGAACAGGATCATCAGACTTGGAAATGAGCCTTCTTAGTAACCTTATCCGGAGACCCTTCTGAGAATCATCCTGCTCGAGCCATATACAAAGAAGTATACCGATCCCTGGACTCGGTTTTCGGAACTTGTTTAAAACGGCTACCATTTAAGACCTCAGTCGGCTAGGTACGCCTTCAAGCTCCTAGACATCCTCCACGGTATTTCCATATTCCTCATCCCCCGTACTTCGAAATAAGATATTGAAATCACAAGTAGAATCAAGGAAGCTCGAAATTAGAGAAGTCGGCTGGAATGCGTTGGATGGTTGTAGATTTTGTTGCGTCGAGAACTCACTACCAAATAAACTCTTCATTGTCATCGTATAATCAGATATATCGCTTGTCAAGAGGTTTCAGACGCACTAACTATCATGATTACAGCGTCACCTATAGCACCGAGGCCACGAACTACTTGCCGCTGGACTGGGTCACCTATATCGATGATGGTGATTAACAAACCATATTGCATGCAGTACAACTAACTGGATATTCATTCCCATCCCTACAATCGCCGCGACAAGCATACGGATACTCGAGTCTGGCTTTCGAAACTCATTGAAGAGTTTATCTTTATCGTACGTTGGTGTGATCGAATGAAAAGCCTCCACAGCGCAGTTGGCCTGCTGGATCACGTATCCTAGACTGCTTAAACCACCAAATCGGGTACTGTGCAATTCTCGCCACCTTCATCTCCCCATCAATCAACAACCACTATCATCTTAGGAACCGACCGAGGTGTTGGCACCTTCTTGGTGTTTGATAGTGCGCCTAGAGAGTGGTTTGCATCCCTATTGACCGTCGCCCTATCTCCGGTGACTGGATGGGTTTCATTATGGTCGATATCGCTAACTGCATGGTCAAGAAGAGCGTATAATGGAGATTTGCATTCGCACCACGAGGATCGGCAGAAAGACATTCGGACGGTCAATAGGGGTTCCAATAATGTCTAGCTCTCCAGGATCCATGCCTTCGTCGCGGAAATCGCCAAAAATGGGAGAACATCGACTTCCTGCTTCCTAGTGAAAGTTGCAGTACACCTAAACCAACTTACCTGACTTACCGACGGGAGCTGATTCGCACGGAGGGTGAACACCTTCGCATATGTGTCTCGAAACTTTGCCCATGTCGACACAAGGTGGCACTCATCAATGGCAACTAGCTCAATGCGTTCTTGAAAAATCCACATCTAAGGCTGACTCCAAGAGCCAATCCATCACAATTTGCTCCGGTGAAGTCATGATATGCGTAAACTTCCCAGTCAAAATCGAGTATGAGTGGAAAACGGTGCTCTTGCCGAGCCCTGTTTTGGCAACATCTCCCAGTCCAAACACCAGGCGCCGAAGACTCCGAATTTATTGCTCCTTCGGCTACTTCCCACTAGAAGCAGTCCGATGCAGGTAGTCAAAACATCTGTCTGTCACATGATTCTCTCTCCACAGCTTGTAGCTAACTCAGTGGCTTGACGAATCCAACACACGTTACGTCAACAGTGTCGGGGCTTGACGGTGACGGCCAAGGAGGGCGCCCCTCCATTTTGGTTTTCAATTTCGGCGTCGGAACCCCCCAGCGCAAGGCCCCCGTGGCTTTTCGCCTGATTCTGCTGTTCTGGCGCCTCTTTTGCCACCCTCACTTCGTGCCAGGCATAACCACGCATTGCTATGTGTTTCAAATAGTCTTCGGTGGTTCTGCACATCAAGTTAAGTTCGTTCGCGAGGGAATTTCCAAGAGGGATTTCGCGGTTTTTACCCTGTTTCTCGATGTGAAGTTCGTATCGCAACATCACACGTGTGTAGCTATATAATGCATGCTGTAAAATGGAAATCTACTGCAATCAAGTAAGAAATGAGACTATCTAATCCCGTCCTCTTCTCTATAAGCGATCATCCGGTTTCGACAATACTATGTACCGTGGTGGAGTATCGCACCAGTGCGCCCTTAACAACCGCATACAAGCAATTGTACAGGGGTACACTATACTATTTTAAGCCTTAGACATGATTGCCATTCCCTTTTGAACTTTAGTGTGGACGGCAAGTTAAACATATCATATGAATCATTAAGTTAGGGGGAAATACGATATTAGGTTGTAAGAACCTTAATAACTACCCACCTTTTTACGGCGTAGTGGTATTTAACAATATTAGCTGAGAGCTCTGTGTATCAATCAGCTTGCAATCATAACTCCAAAACATTTTCTAAGGACAGCCCGCAAGACCCTTAAAACTAACTTCTCCTTGCAGACTAGCTATAACTACATGTTAACTTATAGAACAAGGGGGCTGAGCGGCTAATGGGGATATAAGGCTTCACTAGTCAGAGGTCAGTTTTTAATTAACATTGTGCCTTTAAATTAAACAGCCAAATGGAAGTATTCCATTTGATACTTCATCATTAGCGTTAGTTACTGGCTAGGTTCATCTCGCTGAGCCAGTTCTTGTTTACTGTCTTTTGTTAACCATCTTTTTTTTTCATCTTTCATAGTATACATAAAAAGAATCAAAATTCCTCCCCCACCTTATTACATGTATGTGGGAGGCTTCACTGCAAGTCGACATGTTGTGACACGGACACAAGCTATGTAGGGTCCAGGGGTAGTAGTAGTAGTATATAGCAACTTTTCTGTCACGCCATGTGCGCACCACGTATGCATAGCCGGACGGATGTAAGTATTACCATGATGTTAGTGTTCTAAACTTGTCTTGCTTGCAGCATCGGAGGGCCCTTCTGATAGCAGCTGCGTGACCATTGTTCCGGTAATGGTGGTCTTATTTATCACAATTCCTCCACTGGACCCGAGCGGCAACAGGCAGGGCGTGAGTGGTGTCCAAGTGCGAAAGATACGTAAAAAAATACCGTATACTTAGTTTCGTTGATCGGAATACCAGCCAATCGGAACCGACAGTAAAACGAGTGTGGCATTATGAGGTGGTTACTAGTATGGTTATTAAGCATAGCTAGTACTAGTCTACATATGATAGCTAAGTAGCAACGGGAAAAGATCAGGAGAGCCTCTCTCTCCCATTGCAAAGATTTATTTGGAATCGTTTCTCTCAAACCTCAGTCTGGTTGTTCAACCAGCCCCTTATGGACAGATCCTCAAGTGGCTGGCTCATGTCATGTCATGATATGTTCCGGCCGGATTAATACTTTGCTCCCAGGATTTGTCGATGTCGTCGTTTAGGGCTTAGTTAGCGGCGGTGGTATTCTAACAATACTAGCCTCCTCTTCTTCTATCAATATATATTATCTAGGAACTACTTATTAGCCAGTACTAGACTTAGATGCGATGCGAATTTAATACGGTGAGTTATCTATCGTATCGTACATATGTAATGCGTCCCCAGTCAGCACCTTAGTATGGGTAACTAGCTTAGTACGGGTACGTCATTTTTTTTATTTGTTTGGTGGAAATTTCCGTGTTGGTTGCTGCATTCCTAGTCGTTATCATTGGTTGAACGAACGATAATTTATTACTTAATTACCCACCGCTAGTGCCAGGTGGACCGACCCGCTATGACAGGTGCGGGGACGGAGTATTATGGCCCTAAAGTCCAGTTGCTTACAGACTACTGTATCATCGATTCAGCGTTGGGTTACATGCCGATACAGGCCTAGCTCGTTGAGACGTTGGCTTCTTTGATTGTTTTTTTGGTGTTTCTGCAGGGAACTGAACTGAACTGAACTGTGGTGGAAAATGCTATCGTATGATCATAGTACATGTATCATATACGAGTGCTACTTATAGTATGCATTTTCATGATGCACATCACACTGATAGCGCAATACTCTCGAGCTATCGAGAATATTCCATGGGAATACCAGCTGAAAGACCGCTGCTCCGGCGACAGATACGTGAGAGACTCGAGGATACGTGCACGTGCACGTGCCTTTCCGCATTTACCAACTTTGTTCTCTTTTGGGGCCGAAGTTCTGGTACCTATTGACACCATCATAATACCGGAGGAGACGACGAATTGGGCGAAAAAAACCAGTTATACTTAGTGGAGAAAACAGGGATTCGGAAACGCTATTCATGTTGTCAGGCACAAAACCACAATCACTGGGTTGAGCATACGCTCAACACCTCTACCTAGATGGCACCGCCTGTATAAAGGCCTAGCAGGTTGAGCATCACAAATATAGCCTACAGGAACAACCTCACGATATATCGTACATCATTCACGTGTAGAATAGATGAAATGAAGTTTTAGACTTAAAAAAAATACAGACACAAGGATATACATACAAGCCACATCCAAGAACCGATCCGCCTTTTCTCGATTATAGCTTATCATAGCGCGTCAAAAGACATCATTATAACACAATATATACATATTATATACAACCAGCATTCTTATCACCGGCGACTTTCGTTTGTCGCTAATTCTTGTGGTTCCCTTAGCGGATCCGTAACCGGCTTGGAGTGGAGTTCGTAGGGCGGTGTGTCAGAACCACCCCCTGACGGGATCATCCCAAACCTGACTAAAGGGTGTTTGTCTGGGGTAGGCGCGCCCGGCTTCTTAGATGAGAAGAAAAATAATAGCCCTGCAATGGCTGCGAGACCGACCACGCTTCCAACCACTATGCCCGCAATTGCACCACCTGAAAGACTATTACCGGTGCTCGCGGGGGGCGGCGGCGGTGACGACGATGCAGGAGGTGGGGCCTTGGGGCTTCCTGAGCAGAAGGTATCCCAAACTTGGTTGTTGTCATCAATAGCCACAATGTCCTGATTCGTGGTTGGACTAGCCTCCCACAAAGTAAACGAGTTGGTGTCCTGGTTAAGCATCAGATAGGCAGCGGACAAGAACTGGCGTCCTAGTTGCGGGAGATCATTCTCATTAATTTGTTGGATGGAGTTAATAACGAGTTCGGGAGTCGAGTAGTTTGCTTTCCGCTGTCCGGTCTGCTCGTCGACTGTAATGTAAGGGACAACGAGCTGGTCATTCGGAATTCTAACGGATAAGCCAGAGCTCAATTGGAAAGTCAGATCACCAGTGTATCTGTTATAAAGGGTCAGTTATTTTTTTGAAAAGAAGAATAGAGGATGATTGGGACTCTCGGGTGGAAGCAAAGACATACGGAGCATCCCCTACATCATAAATCATGTTATAGAAATCAACACCAAATGACCGGCTTGATATTGTAATATTCGTGTACTGTTCGAATCTTATGAAGTATGGATCGTAGGGCAGAGTCATTAGAGAAGGATAAAAGGGCATGATACAGGCTGACATGGCCGTGGACTGAGCACTGCCGAAGAGGCTGACGCTGGTCCCATTCGTGAAATCAAGAGTCATATCGGTGATGGTGACGAGCATGCCGCTTGAGCAATTCGTGCCTGAATCGACAAGGTTCTGCGTGTAGTTTGCACCCTTGACCTTTGCGCGGTCATAGCCGCCGAAGACGAAGATACCGTCCATCTGTGTGCTGCTCGTCCCCCCATTCAGACCCCAGAACATCGACCACGAATGTGATGCGATCTGGCCTGCTTGCCTGAGGGTTTGCAAGATCGATGAATTGGGTCCCAGGCCGGCCGTCATCTGAGGTTGATAGCCTTGCTCGCCCCAGTCGGCCAAGGCAATCCCGATGGGAAATTTTTCCAGGGTAACATTGGAGTTCAGAGCTAGGCTATCCGTAACCCATTCAGACTGTGAAAAGGGCAAAGTGTCGTTCGGATAGGAGCCAGGTGCTGCGGTTCCCCGACTCGTCGACGCATTTTCATCGTACTGTCCTCCACGGAAGGTGGTGCATCCTGTAGCCGACCATCCATCAGAGCAAAATCCGTTAATCCCGTAAACAAAAGAATTATTCACCGGCCTGTAGTTGGAAGTCAGGAATCAATGTGTGATGACTCCCTCTCTAGGAGAGACCTGTGAATCGAAGTAACCTACGATTGTGGCAAGAACGCAAATGACTGCTGCGGACTCCCGACGGATAGAGTCATGCCCCGTGCAATTTGTTGGTTTGAGAGAGTGACATTTCCAATGCGGACAGGAATAGGATATGGAACACAATCCGCAGATATCAAAGGGATCACTAAGGACACTAGGAGCAGGTACTTCTCAAACGAGCGAACATGCCCTTTCCTGTAGGTAACTGACATTGATGTTCAAAGGAGCTCTTAACTCTCCTCCAAACACCAAATCAGTGTCGTAACGAGAGATTGGGGACAAGGGATAAAATTTCTTTCAATGGAGGCCTGGGTAAATGCGGTTTGCGGTGTGATCTAGATGTATGATACTAAACCACACAAAAAGGGATCAGGCACCGCCACAGTCCACAGAGAGTATGAAGAAACATAAATTGATATCAGACGAAAAGCGTTTAGAGATGCATTCCCACGATCGGCATGGCCAGCATGAAAATGTCTTGTTGAGAACTAACTATAATCAAGAGAGGGATCAAGATGCCATGCTGGTAAGACAGACCATAGCTCTATGGTATATCAAATCCGTAACGACGCTACATATGATAGATAAAGGGTTTCTCAGCCTTGTGAGGTTCTGCTTGAATGAATGACTAGCCATTAAACATTAAAAAAAACAAATTCTGATTATTATTATTATTACCAGAAACAAGCCAAGCCATCAACAAGACAGAATGGTATAAATAAAAGCAAGAAAGAACAAGAATGATCTAGGACCGATCGGGGTTGAAGGATACGGGACTATCGCTGCAGGGTGAACCAATCACGACGATTGGACCCGGCCAGTTTTATGATTATTAGTCAGACCCCATTCGTCCCACCGTCCATACGGACCCGTACCCGGCTAGTACCGACTAGTACGGAACTAGGACCGATCCTACATGCTTTCACCCCAACTACATCCTTTCACCACAGCCCACGGCCGCTTAAAGACGTTAAATAATGCCACAACCAAAAAATCCCTACAACTCACTGGCTATTCTTAGTGGCTGGGTTTGTTGACACCAATAAAACTCCCTGTCATAGCGCCAAGCAGTAAAGAACCGTACAGAACCCATCCTATGATAGATTGCCACGGCCCATACCGAATCTAGTAGTAGTAATAATGCAAGGGAGATCTGTTCCAACACCACCTGTTCAATTCTCTCACCTGGCTCGCCTTCCTCCTTCAACCATGATATCCTCCACCGTGACATGATCATGATTCTCCGATATGTTCCTGTCCATCGTCGCGCTGTTGCCTCGGGAGTGATCCTGTTCATCATCCTCATCACATATTACGGTCTTCGACACCAGGCGCGAGCCTGTCGCGGTATCGATTGTCTCCCTGCATCCCCGTTCACTGCGGAACAGGATGGCCCGGTGTCACAACGGGAAGAGGCCCTGAGTCTACCGGCCGAGTATAGCTCTGTACCAGAGCAGCCATCATTCTGTGCCGATCGTTTTGGGCATCAGTATCTGGAGAAGCTGGTCAACAGTTCCACAGGATACTGCAAGGCTGGGTCTTCCTCGAGTCTGACTTGCTTCCACAGTCAGACAGCTTCCGATTCCCGAACTGACTCCTTCTGTATTGGAACAAATGCTGCTTTTAGTGTTACCGGTCAGAAATTTAAACTGGCCTGTGAGCGGAGGACGTTGACCGGGGAGGATGCCTCCAGAAACGTGCCGGAAATTGACCAACTCCGAAGTTACTGGTACAACACAGGACCAGGCCATATCTTCAAAACGTATATTGACATTGATCCCAACCTCAACGCGATCAACAATACATCCAGTTTCACAGTCCTGCTGAAGCGCGAAGGCGCCGGCAACCTGTGGCACTCGCTGATGGAGATCTTCTCGCTGACCATGACATTCGACGTCCTGAGGATGACCCGAGACCCGACCACGAACGTACCCTTCTTCACGATCGAGGATGCCGAAAACACGCAGATTCTCATCCTCGATGATCACGAAGACGGGCCGTACTTTGACCTTTGGACACTTTTCGCCCACAAGCCCATCATACGGTTGCACGACATGACGGAAAGCCCTACCCTCGGGAACATCATCGTTCCCTTGCCGGGCGGGAGCAACCCCACATGGCAGGGCGACTGGGAGGCTCACCCGTGCGATCGGTCTGATCTGATGCTCACCTTCTCGCAACGGGTTCTCCGATTTTATGGTCTAGATCACCAAGAACCGCGTTCGGGTCCTCTTGTCGTGACGTATATTGATCGCCGGCAGACTCGGCGCTTAGTCGACCAGAAAGCTCTTCTGGAGGAGATCGGACAGGTGATCCCTCACATCCAACTCCAGTCGATTGATTTCGCCGCCATCTCATTTAAAGAGCAGCTCCGGGTCATCCATGGAACCGATGTACTGCTGGGTGTTCATGGCGCGGGAATGACCCATGGGATGTTCCTGCGTGAGGGCTCTGCCATGGTGGAGATTCTCCCCGCAGAGTTGAACCACAAAGGCTTTCGCAACCTCGCCGGCATGCTGGGCCTTGGATATTTCAGCACCCATGTCCAGAAGGCTCCGTTAGTGAGACGTGGTGACTGGCATAATGAAGACATCTTCTTAGAGAAATCCCGATTCGTCAATCTAGTGGAGGTTGCGGTCAAGAGCATCTACAACAAAGGGTTACGGAACTATGACGTTAATTAGATTTAGTTTTCTCTCGGTCATATCTTCTCATTATTAAAAAGGGGGTTCTTTTCTTGTCTTCTATTCTACTTTGTTAATATCCGGAAGGCGAAATATTTGCATCTACTATATTTTTTTACGACAAGTCCTTGGGCCTGTTTCTATTGCATACATTTATGAGATGACCATGAATGAAATTCGGTAACACTCTACCGGGCACCTACCCACTAGTAGCATCTGGATGGGATACCCCCTTTTGTCTTGGTAAGAGCTATTAAGGTCGACTTCAGTTTTGAACCATTTTTCGGGAGGCTGAGACGACCATCATCATATATGATATACATCGGAGATGCTAACTAAATATCCCACAGTGCACAGTGGCAGTGCTAGGATCACATCTATCTAGGCTTGTGTACCAGATAAGCTGAGCACGAACACTCCTTTGTCTGTATACACATGTCATGTCACATGGACTGTATATGTATCATACATCCTGTCATATAATGCTTGATTATAATACATACCTAGTTGCATAAGTACTAGTACCATCAGTAGCCACAAGGCTCTCTTACAAACTCCTGCAAACTTCCTGCGAACTCCCTACAAAATTCGTAAGCTAAATCAATGGTGTGACTCTTGTCAACAACTCCCGTGCACTCTTGTGGGCTGTCGGACTACGCTCGTCCAACCTAGATAAATGCTAATAAGACGCATTACCAAACTCCAGCGAACGCTCTAGACAATGGAGCTGCTCATCGACTGCGAAAGCGAGCTGCAGAAAGAAACCAGGAGAAAAAGGTGGCATGAGGCGCAGTCATCGAAAGGACCTTCGAGCACTTCCTCAACTCTCGCAGTAGCATTACCGGAAGGGTGGATTAGAATACCTACGTCGTCCGATAATCTACTGGCGATATTCCGTCAATGAGGCCAGAACAATTCACTGGGTATTTCTTAAGGAGGTAGCCCTTGAAGCGAACGCTGGAGTGCCATACTAGTCCATACAGGAAAGTGGGCATGCATTATGTCATCAACGCGTCTTCCATTTCATGCTGGCGCTACAGGTGTGATTCCTATGGCACCCAGGCTTTGGTAGAAGAGATACGCTTCCTTCGGGTCATGCATACTGGATTGAGGAAAAGCCCCATCTTCTATCGTGTCTACAGTCGCCAACTCAGGATTCTTTTCTTGAGGCCGCCGACCGCTGCAAATAATTCGAGCTTCTTCTGTGTCATGGGGTTGGCGCCATCGCTGGATCTAAAACCCAATCATTGCATCGTTCCCATCATATTATCAAGATGGGAGGGCTGTACTTCCTGTGGAGATGCGAAGGGGGCTTGTAGGCAGGCTTGTAAGAGGGCGGGCTTGTTGAAATTTGAACACCAAATTCAGACGTACGGAGAGTAATCCACGGCAAATAATAAAAGAAGAGCAAAGACCGCCCTCTGAGCAAATTTATAAATTCTAGGCACTACTGTAGAATAAGGGTTACGAGGGTTGAAATATCTTAGATTGTGCGTCACGAATTTCTCCGACTCTCTGGTAGGAGTAGTTAGTTATATGTATATATACAAGTACTATGATATGTATCGTAGGACTCAACGACAAATTCTTCTTATGTATTATGTACCATAGTACAACCTAGGCCACCGAATTCCTTAATTAACGACAATCATCATCATCATATAGATAGATATTATTATCGTAACTTTTTCGCTCCTTTTTATTATCATAGTACTGGGTGGCTGACGCCTGCGGCTGTGTTGGCATTAATCGAGTATTTTATTATCAGCGACGACATTTTCGCGGATCTTGCAGCCGGAACAGGTCTTGAATATGGGCATCATCAAAGGAGGCCGTTCGAATTTGAGCTTCACGATCAGAATAGATGTATGTGTTTGTGACACCACAGAATAGTTACAAGGGAGCAATGATCATGGAAATCAAATTGGACTCCAAACATATATGTAATAATAACCCCCTGAAGATATCTCAGCTCGACTACTGAAACTTGGCTACTAATTACATATAAGTTATGTGGAATGTTGTGGCTACGGCAGAGGGCACCGGGAACCGGAGCATAGAACTCGCTATTTTTTGTAGGTACTGATGGCACAGCTCCCTGACTTAGACTGGTAGTCTTGGCGTTAGTAGTCATCTGTGGCATCTGGGCCAGTGGTAGAATAAGACTAGGAGGGGCGAAGGTAGTATGACAGCGGGCGGGTGGGGGAAAATGGCTAATGCAACGCAAATTTTCTGGTATGGGGCCGTTTTCCGGCGCTTGTTTTAAGCTGAAGCGATGCCCGGGGCAAGCGTTGGGCTAGCATAGTCAGGAGAAAGAAGAAAGGGGACAAAGAACGCATGTTAAGAGGGGCGCATCAGCACTAGGAAGGAAGGACATGAGGGAAAAAAAAGGGTGAGGAGCTACTAGCCTTCTACGCTAGGGATCGGCCGATCACTTTTTTAGCCTCCCGTGAAAGAGGTGGGGAAGTTTTTTAAACCGGCACTATCCCATAGTCGGGAAGGTGTTGTATAAATTACAGTATGATATGTGTAACATAAAAAAACCTTACCACCTTTCTTTGTCCTTAATTCTCCGGTGGATTTGTAGACTCGTGTAGTGACTTCATCAGTCCCATAAATAAGGCCACCTTGGTAAGCCTTCATGATTCAAAGACTCTTGTTGAAATATCGATTTATTGATGAACTTGGGACAGACTCCAGAGCTCCCGGTACAGTCTTGCGTGGTCCTTGGAGGGGGCAGTCGCAATTATCTCGGGGATACCTCTTCACGCTACCCCAGGACATCTCGATAAAGTTCAACTCGCAGTCGGATAGAAGAGGACAGTGTGTCCTCTTCTCTCAACCTCCTCCTGAAGACGGTACTTCTGCTCCGCAAAGTCCCTCTCCGCTGCTAGAATTTTTCGAGCGCAGCAGCCACCGTTGGGACTGCATTGGTCTTCCTTGCGGTCCGCCCGAACCCCTTGTCTCTATTTGCCTCGCTCGACGAGAATTTGCTGCACCCCTTTCGGCAAGCCGGGGCGCTCTGGATGGTCAGCTGGGAAAACTATCGGCTGAGGGCAATCCTTTTCGTGTATGTAACCGGCGTGCATTTTAGGCTGACTTCCTCCCGGCCGTAAATTTAAATTGGATGCCACCAGCACATCTTTGGCAAATGCCCCATGATTAGTACTGTTGTCGAACGCAAATACAGCTTGGAACCTAGGGAAAGCTTCCTCGAATATGCAGATGGCCTCTTCGACAGTTTGGTTGACAACCTACATACCCCCATTAGACCTGTTTCTTACTATAAGGTAGTGGCATCTAGGGCGAGGACACAACGCAGCGGCGTGGAGGCCCTTGTTAGGAGGAAATGCAGCCGGATTTGGGAAACACTGCGAAAGCCAACAACGCGAATCGACGCGATAGTGGTCGGCCGCCCAATGTAAGAAGGGTGTATGGATGGGTGGACTGGCCGGACAAGAGAATTGGACCGAAGATATGGCCGCAGCCAAGCCCAAGAGGTGAGGTTGGCCAAAGCCTCAAAATGGGGTTAGCGGTGTCGATTCTCGCCATCGTGGCCGTCCTAGGAAATACAGCGAACGGTGTCAATCCTTACTATCACGGCCGTCCCAGGAAGTGACTACTCGAATAGGAGCTTGAGGTCTCGGGTCGTCCGAGATTGCCGGATCCCGGGGTCTTGACGCATTCTCAGAGTCACCTAGGACTTCTCACTAAAGGGGAGCGAGATGGACAACGGGAGCAGCAGTGAAGATAACAACCGTACGTCGAGGGCGACATCGATGAGTACGGTGATGATTATGATGCGGTTTCCGTCAAATAGCTGAAGGTTTGATTGCATACGATTTGTCCATATCTTCTCTCCGCCATTTCTTTTGCAACTTCGGACGGTGCCAATTTGCATTTTCTTTTCTTAGCCAATGGATGCGACCGCCAACTAGAGCTCGTTGAGATTCGAGGTTGAGCTCCAACAGAGGCGCGCCGGAGACGACCTAATCGCCTTGCTGCCAGACAGCCAATCACCCACTCCATGAGTCCTCTCCGTGGGGGGATGTTGTCCATGCTGTAATGCTGGCAAGAGATACCGGCCCCCGAATGCGACCTTAACGGCCTTACGCCAATAGACATTTGGCGTTTGAGGTCGAGGTTCACAAAATAGGAAGACGCGTCGGACGACACGGTGTAAGCACTTCCATGATAATATTGTGTATCGTTCGCCACATCGCTTGCCACGGAGGGGAACGTTACGGGTGATTTCTTGAACGAACCGGTTATTTTTGCCACGACGAATCATGATGTAGCGGATATCAATGAGTCTATCTGGATGGCGTTGAGAATATTTCTCTACCTCCCCACTTATTGCTTTAAAAGTGAGTTGTCCAGTCATGTGCCTCCGTGATCTTATAGATCCAGTCAATAGCCTTTACAATTAAACCCGTCTCTAGGTCGACTACGTCAAAAAGCATTTCCCTCCTTAGAAGAAAACATCGAGGAAAGGTACTCTTACTACCTCTAATCCCTTTCCAGTCACCGGAGAATAACACACGCTGCTCTTATGCCTTCAGTCGGATGCAGTTCCCTGTTCGGCTTGCGTATGCCATGACAATCAATAAGTCATAGTGGCAGACCTTTTGAAAGGTCGATACTAACCTCAAACAGGAGGTTTTTGGCCACGGGCAATTATATACGGCCTTTACCAGGACTACCAGTGGTGATAACATGAGTTTAGCCGTTCCTGACAATCTCAAAGAGTCCGGACTTATCAAGAAAGCTATTTGGTGGCGGGTTACTAGATCAATAATTCCACAACTACTCTTGGATAATTTAGCTGACTTTTTCGTGAACAGTTCCATGAGAGCGAGCTAAGACTCGATTGGATATTACTGCATATGCTTAGAGAATTATTCAATGTGCCGTATCTACTTTCTTTCTATGTCCTCTCAAACTGAATTGGATAATAACGGTAGTTATGCGTAATAGTTCTTTACCTTGTTGGCGCCTAATAATTGCACGTGACCTTCCCCAAAACGGAATCATTCTATGGGCCACTCCCAGTAATCAAGGGACCGAATGAATCAAGTCATTTCAAGTCAATTCGGTGTGTTGAATCTTGCCGTATTTGTCCCATCGAAGGCGCGGTCATGTGATTTTCTTCCCTCAGAAGGTGGTCCGCTATTTCTCCATTTCCCGCGTTATTTTGTTTACCGGTGTTCCCTCCGTCTATCCAGTGCTGAGGCTTCTTCAAACAGCACTGCGGCATGCCAGGTAGGCGTAGCCAACCCATTTGACCAATAGCTCATGACGGCACGTTCTGCCAACACGCTTCCATCGTTCGTCCATGATTTCTTCCATGAACCATTCTTCTTCTCCATTAATTAGTTGCGATGGGGGCTGATAATCATCATCATTCTGTTGGCTTGGGAATGGGTCAGAGGCTGCGGATCATAGTGCGTGGTGTGGAAGACATTGTGGATTCCGCCAGGGGGTATCAAGCCGGTAGGCATGTGAACCAACCTTCTCTAAGACCGTGTATTCAGCGTTGCGGGAGCTCAGTTTCTTGCTTGGCCGTTCTGTCTGTATATTACGCAAGTCCAGCCATACTTTATCACCCACTTGATAAACAAGCGCAGCACCTCGGTGACGGTTTGCGTAGGCTTCATATTTTTGCTGGGCTGCAAGCTCCGTTTTAGCGGTCTCGGTATAGTAGGTGACCCTCAGGGGAGACTACACATTCTGTGATACTGACTTTCAGGCCTAGTTCTTTTGGGAATCGTAGGGCGCTACCTGTACAGCAGTTCAGGTAAGGCTGTATTTTTCGTTCTGACTTCTACAATCCTCCAGTGCTGATCTGATGGTAAGATCCCCAAGATGTCTATCCTCAAGATGTCTACATCCTCACTTTCTTCGGTAGGGGTAACGGCCTCTTCGTCAATGTCAAGGGCTGGCGACGCTAGAATGGCGGCGACATACGCAGCGGTAGACTCAAGGTCGATCTCTTCCATGAAAATACGGTGCTGGAGTCTCTCATCGGTAGGGTCCTGTGGCTGTGGCAGGTCTTGTTCTCTGCAAGATAGCACGTCTGGTCCACTGGCTTGTTTGCCAGGTCGGTAATGCAGCATGAAGTCATATCGGCTCAGTATAGCACCCCATCGTATTTGCCGCTCATTAAATCGTCGTCAAGTAGTGAAATACTCCAGGTCCCCCATGATCAGTAAGAATGCGGAAACTCTCAACATTAATCAATTCAGGTTCCTATCCCTTCAACGCGCTGATTATAGCCAGTAGTTCCATGTCATGAATCTCATAGTTGCACTCCGCAGAGCTATTCTTCTTTGAAAAGTAGGCGCAGGGACGTAGTGCTCCGTCATCATCATATTGAGATAATACTTCGCCAGTGGCCCAACCTGATGAATCGGCCTCTATGATTGTCTCCTATTCGGAACTGAATTACCTAAAGTACTGGTGCTATGGTGAACATAGTCTTGAGCTTCTAGAAGGCCTTCTCAAGTCCACTTAAATACTCGGCCCTTCTACGTAAGGTTTGTCAGTGGTCCGGTTAGTTCCGAGGAGTTGTATATAAAGCATCGGTAAAAGTTAGCGAATCCCAAAAGTGACCGCACCCCCTTAACTGTCGTTAGTGAAGCCCAGGAGATGATTGCCTCGACCTTAGCGGGGTCCATTCGCACACCTTGCCTGCTGATATAATGAATCCTAAGTACCCCGTCTCTTGTACTTCGAGCTCGCATTTGTCAGTGTCCAGCTGCAAGCCGGCTTCTTGTAACCGTTGCAACACTTTCTTCACATGCGTCCTATGTTCCTCACGAGATCCTGAAGAGAATATCAATACGTAACCAAGGTAAGCGGAGCAAAATTTATCTAGGAAGTCATGCAGGGTCCAGTTGAGATACCGTTGAAACGTACTCGGTGCGTTAACGAAACCAAAGAGCGTCACTAGCCACTCTTACTACCGCGGGCTGCCACCATGAAGAAAAACCGTTACCCGCTTCCTTTAATCAATGAGACCCTAGAAAGAATCGGGAAGGCACGCTGGTTCACTAAGCTTGGTGTTATTGGTATATTTCACCAGATTAGAATCGCACCTCCACGTGGTCAGGTCCATAAGTCGGTCGGCTCGCTCCTGTGTGCATCTTTTTACAGGAGCTACCCGTTTTCCAGTCTCTTCTTCTAACTGGTCCTAACTGTGATTATATTTTGGGATAAAGAACGCTATTTTTTGAGTAAGGGCTCGGACTCGGACCCTCTGCCGTTAATAAGCCTATTCGTTAAATATTTATGTTTGGTCATCTAAATTATGGCCTGGCTGCAATTCACTGTCGCTAAGGATCAACAAGGTCTTCGGCAGATATTATAGTATGATACTAACAGGACAGCTTTCACAGAATAATATCAACTGCTTCATCAGCCCCTATGATACGGGGATTTTCCCTCGACGGGTTTGCATCACTTGAACATATTGACTCGTCATCCAAAGAATGGATGAGTTCTCCGGACCGGGTAGAACTAACGGCTGTGAATTTCTTTGGCCTTGACAGCTGGGTTCGTTGTTGAATCCTGAAGGATAAGTAAAAATCAGCATGAATTAGAGAATAAGCATTAAGTAGTGCAGCCCTTAAGTTATCTGTGAGAGAAGAAGCAGGGGGTCATGAATCTAGTATGCCCAGAATGAGTGCAACACTTTAATTTCGTTCAATGTACTGCCACTCCAGCTTCTCAATCGCCACATCGATACATGTAACTTGTTGAATTGACTCCATGGACTCAGCCTTGGCACGGCGGTAGCGAAGAACCGTATGATCCGGGGCAAGAGACTCCCTCAAATTCCCCGGTAAGAATAGAGCAGAGAAGACAGTGAGACGCCGTACCGGCGCACTGGCGGTTCCATCCCTTTGGAGGCTTCATGAAACCCTTCCTGCTCTGAGGCCGAATCATAGCGGTGCGGATATCTTCTTTTTGCCTTCCTTTGCCATGTGAAGTCCCGCCTTTTCCTCCTAGCCTACTTCCTGTTAGTGTGCATCAAGCACCACTATGCCATCTTTGTTCTCTCTACATTACCACTTGTTAGATATCCAAATTCACTTCGAAGTTAGCATTGGTAAACTAAGATAAAGGTGACTAAGAGAACAGGTCTAGAGTCCCATACCAGCAGACAAATAATCAGGCTCATCCAGCCTCTATAAGGTATATCTTCAGTTTTACCATCCGCAGTAGCTGTTCCATCGAGCACAAGCGGTCCTTTCAGTGAGAATTTCGAGCCTGACTCGGATGGGAATCGAAGAAGCAGGCACAGCAGATTTCATGCGGGCGGATCAGTCATTAGCGAACCGAGAACCGAGATTCGAATAGCAATTGGGGAGATTCGAGCTTTAAATGGAGTAGAAAAGAGTCCACGGTCCCTTTTCGATAACTGAAGAATCCTTCCCTACCCGTCCTTGACTTTGACTTGTTTTGTTTATGTTTACATCATCCGGTTTTTCTTCGCTCCCTCGCTTTTTTCCCCTTCCCACTTCCTTCATCCACTCAAACACCTCTTCCTCTCCCACCTTCCAGCGCCAACTCAATATCTCTTCAAGTCTCAACTCCATACAACTGTCTTCTTGTCTGATACGTCTGCAACTGGCTCTTGTGAACCTCTTGTGCCTTTGTTTACATTTTCACATTGTGACGGTCAGTGTCCAGTTGTCTTCTTCTTTGCTTTCTCATTGTGCCTTGTTTGAAAGAATCAGTTCTGAGAAGACCCCCCCAACCCCGTGCCATTATTATATCATTGCTTGGGGCTTCCCGATTCCTTTCAAAGTTCCTTCTCGATTTCGCGTGCGACTATCTTAAACGTCTTTGGTCGATTTTGATCCCAAAGATAATCTTTCAAATACCCTGTTTTTTAGCGGTTGTGGGAATCTGAATTCACCAGAGCCTTCACAAGTTCTATTAAGTTCTTAGAGCTATTATTCAGCCTTTGGTTTCAACCAGGTCCCGGATAACATAGAATCATGCGAACCCGCTCACGGCCACTATCTCTGAGCAGCTCCGTCTCTCTCGGGACCTTTCGGGCACCATGTTGGAAGAAACCCACGGCGGCCTCGACAGTTAAGAAAGCCTAGATGCGTGGCAGGAAAAAATTCAACAAGAGGGGTTGCCACTAAGAGACTGTCGCCTTCGGTGTCCGGCCCTGCTGGCTCAGATGAAACTCAAGGTGGGCCTGCTGTTTCAGCATCGGAAATAAGTAACCAGGATGATATTCTACCGGCCCGCGAGGTTTTCCCAAATCCTCTAGCTTCTTCGAGGAACCAAGGTGGTTCGGCCAGTTCTGCCACGCAGGAAACTCCACAGCCGATAGATCTCTCATCTGTCAACGCACCCAGTACAAACACTTTTTCGCATGAATCCGCTCTCAACGCTGTCGCTTCTTCATTTCCCAGAGTTTCCGATGAAGCCGATTCTCCTTCAGCTTTCCGCCAGGTTAGGCCTGTAGTAAATCACCCTACTATAGATCAGGCTTCGGATTCCTCTCAGAGCACCCTCAGTCCTTCTAAAAGTGTCACCGCTGTTGACCTTGGATACCTCCCTGGTGCTGAGTCTTTCTCCCGGAGCCCTCAAGCCCGGACTCAAGCAACTCAAGGCGCGTTTCAATCAGCGTTTGATTTCGAGCGCCAGCCACATAAAGGACAATGTCAGACACCGTATCAACAGTCATACCCATTGCCTCGCCGTCGCCTGCGTTGGTCCTTAACTCCTCAGCCTGTGAACATCATATCTCCTACGGTTGAGGAAGCGGAGCAGAATTTGCCCAATCCCTTTGTCACTAAAACGCCTCTTTCCAGTCGATCCTCGAGTGCCTCTAGCGAGATCGATTCTGGTCCTCTACTTGAGTCAAATGTTTTTTCATCTTCTTCTCCCTTCAATGTCGGTGCCAATTCTTCTCTGGATCCTCTATCACAGGCCAAACGGCACGCAGGGTTATCATCTCTCAGTGAAGATTATCATGGTTTAAGACTACATGGGACCACCACAACGACGTTACTCCCGGAGGCAGCCGGCTCGGTTTCAACCGGCCAATTTTTCATCTGCCTTCTCCAAGACGCCATGGGCAACCACCCCGTTATCACTGTTGTGCTGCCGTACTTCGGTGCCCTAATTGCCACTCCTTTAAGCCTGATATAGACCGACCTAAGGTATTGAAAAATGACCCGCTAGTGAGTGAAGTAGCACCCAAGAAGCGGAAAGCGGAGGAACTGAGAGATTCCGATACTTCGACTCCGCCCAAGAAACACCTTATTGTTGCCTCACATGGTAGCACCCCATATCCTAGAAAGATCTTCAATAGAGGGATACCTTATTCCGAGAGAAGATGCCGTCAGCTTGCAGAAAGCCAGGGCCACATCCATTCAACTCTTCATCTCCTAGAACCTGTTGCCCAAGCGGAGGCAGACGCAAGGTTGAGGGATGAAGCAGGCACAACTAATGGCGTTGAACAGAGACCGATCAGTGGCGATTTCAATGAGCTGCCTACGTCCGCTCCAGAGACACCTCAGGGTGGTTGGGGGACCTGCAGCCTTCTCGGTGTAGTGCCCTTCCCTTTTTCAGGCCTGTTTCCGACTTTAGGACAGCCGTATTTTGGTAAGTTCAAATGACATTCGGAAAATTAAAATCATTCCGTCGTACAAAGCTGACCTAAGATAGGGACCTCGCTAATTGAACAAATCGATCGCTCAGAGCCGGCACTAACCTCGAGCCTTTCTTCTGGTAGCGCAATAGATCATGCTGTGGGCTCTCCACCGGGAATTACACACAGCCCAACCGTTTCACGCAGCCCGTTAGTTAAACACGGCCTGACTGAGAAAGGGAAGACATCAAGCCCTCAGGACCTATCCTCTTCCCTCTTCCCAGAGCCAATTAATGGGAATAACTTACATCGGGAAACCAAGTTAAAGGGAACTCAAACGGAAAAGGAGCCACAGGAACAGAAAGGAACCTTGCCTAGAGAAGTCGATGGCTTGAACGGAGTAAATCCATCAACGCCTAAGAAACGTAAACAGAAACGCAAAAGGGTCCCATCTCCGGACATCATTCCCAATCCTCCGGGCGCTAGCTATGGATTAGACTACCGATATTTCACTTTTAGCTCTGAAGATGACAGCTCAGACGAATCAGATGAAGAGCCTCTCACCCTTCCACCTAAGGCTGCAGCGAAAACTAAGTCGCCTGTGCGTGGTATCTTGAAGACTCCTCGGCTGGTCAAGCGTGTTCGATTTGATGCTAGCCCCATCGACGCCCCCTCGAAACTTCATCAACGTGAAACCGAACCATATAGTGTTGGCCACTTCGTTGGTGTCAAAAGTCGTCTCGCTCCGCAGGACAACATTTTATCCGGCCCATCCGTTCCGGGGGAAGCCGCCCATGCCGAACCCGAAAGAAGCGACGTTGCCAAGGGCAGACACCCGGCAGCACCTGTCGAGGAACCGGGAGACGAGTTGATACTGCATCTCCAGAACGGGTTCTCATCTGCCTTTGCCGTAGCGCAGCCTTCGCGCCCTGTTTCTGCACTTGATACTAGAGTCACACATATCGAGCTTGAAATGAGCGATGTTCCTGAGGAACCAGGGTTGATACTGCATCCTCAGGACATCGCCTTGGTGCGACCTCCCCAACGCCGCCCTTGATACTGTGGCCGCACATACCGAGTCACGTTTGAGTGAAATGCCCCGGCGTGAGCCCTGCTCGTATGTAGATAGCTTGGTCATGGATCCAGAAGTAGCGGCGTTGCCGAATAGCATTTGGGATCAACATGATCTTGGGGAGGAATATGCGGCATATTGTCGCGACCTGTCACTCTTTTGCCTCCTCTATGATATTTATATTGTTAATGTTTTTCTCTTCTTTTCCCCTTTTTCAGCCTGTACCCAAGCCCTCCCTCCCTGTACGCGGAGAGGTTGACTGGGCTTGGAAAAGCACCGTCTTGTATCTTTTCCCTGACATTCTTGACCTGGCGAATTGTACCCGGGCCCTCCCTCCCCGTTCGCGGAGAGGTTGACTGGGCTCAGGTATATTTCTTTAGGTCAAGAATGTCAGGGGAAATGTCCTTTCCTTTTCCCGGTGGAGTCCCCAGTTAGCCCTCCCTCCCTGTTCGCAGAGGAGGTTGACTGGGCTAGCTGTTGACGAAACCACGGATTTCTTTTTTTCTTTTTTATCTTTAATTCTCTTTTATTATTAATTATTGTGAATTCTCATGGAGTCAGTAAAAGGTTCGGGTGCAATCCACGGTGTATTCAAGATCCTAAGCAGTCCCCCAGTCTGGGTCTAAAACGCACGTGCATCAGCGTATCGCCCTAAAAATAGGCTCAAACCACCCAGAGAAGAAAAAGCCTCTTCTCTATAAATGAATACAAAAATGATTGGAAAATGGATGCTCAAGAGGCTGAAAATTAATATATGGTAAAAACTCTGTCGCGCGTGCATACCACCAGGTTCCCAAATGCTCATGATACATCACCTGAAGCGGAATAGTGGGCGATCGTCTTGTTAGCTGAGGATTTGCATTACGTGGTGTTTCTATGATGGTGTCTTGATATAGACGATATAGGCCTCTTGTTGTTCTATACAAGATACCCAAACTCGATTTCTGCAAAGCAAATTCCCTTTTTGAAGTCCAGGTGTGGTCGTTTGATCACCACCCGGTTTTATTTTTTTCCCTTGTTAACCTTATGTACAGTACATATAAATCCATAGAACTACTTGAAGAACCCTATATACTTGAAGTAAATAAAGTCAAGAATTCAATCCGTTTGATCATTAATCGCATGTAAACCAGCACTAATCCATAATGCATGTAACTAGAGCTCCAATGACCAGCTTCAGGAGCATCCATCGACGTAATCTCAGTTCAACATCCAACGTCATGATGATCAGTACGAGTATATTTACCGGCATCTCAGCTGCGACATGCTACCATAATGATAACCACATCTGACAAACATTCTTCTACATTGATACAGAAAGTGTAATCGTAGCTATTTGGAAATTGGTTTATTTCCTGCCTCCTTTCTTTCCCTCCGCCAGATTTACAATATATGGAAACAGGACGGATGCTAAAAAACACAATATTTCTACATCTCATACAGAATGGCCACGATCAACAGCGGCGCAACCGTACCGACCAATATCACAACACCGATCAGCAATACCACTGCACCGATCAATCTCACAACACTAGTAACTCCGCCCAGATGCACGGCTGATTTTTCACTTACCCCGGTAGGTGCTCTTTTCCTTTGAAATTGGTCATGACTCGCAGGGCCCCTTTCGAGAGATCAGAATCCCGAATCCGGAGTTGAGAAACATCAAAAACCCTAGGATATAGATGCTGATATTGTTGAAACTAGATTGGAACACAAAGCCCTTCCTACTCGCAACAAATCGCCAATGTGGAACGCTTGATTCAGCAATCGGGTCTGAAATTCATGCTGCACTCGACTGGGACAACGATTGGTAAGCCCAGCTATGCTGGAGACCTGTCTTTCTCCATCGAGTTGGTTATTACAATCGCGTTTAATTTTCCTTCCTCCTTGCGCGCTTCCTTTTTATTCCTCAAAGATAACTTTAGCGGTAGTTGAAAGTTGATTGAGTGACTGATATCTTCCATGTTGGCCGGCCGATCTCCTAATAGAAGGGCCGTGGGATCAAGTTGTTCAGTTAATTGGCTGGGCCCATTCACTTCTTCACCAGCAAGGCATCGCTCGGATTCAAACCGATATTCGGATCATAACAAGGTATATATCTATCTTGCTTATTTCTCCCCTGCTTAATTTCAACCTTCCAGGTCGTGTTGTTATTGGGGAAACCGCTTACTAGGGCATAGAACGGATAAAGTTCAGACAATGGTCGGGAACATCGATTCTGTTGAGAGGATCCTTGCTGATACCTGAAGACCGCGAATGCTGATATCCCTAACACCGGTGGTTGGAAGCTAATTCTCGCAATTTCGGACTTTGAGACTTTTGCACCAGAAATTGGATTTTGATTTATGTCTTGCTTCTGGCCATTTATGATTAGTTAGTGGTAGCTTTTGACGTGTCATGATGAAAAAAAAACATTCTTTATCCAAGTTGACTCGGCGATGATTCCATCATTTAATTAAATATTCTTCTAGTATAGATATAAGCTTGGTTTCATTGAGGTTATAGTCCATTCCTAGCCAGTTAGGAAAGAACCACCCTTTCTGTGGGTAGACGACCTGTCATTATATATCTTTCAGGTCAGTCAATCCTTCTAGTGCGATTATTATAGCCCGTTATATTTGTGTCGACAAGTGTGCCAACGCATCAGCGTCGATTGGATTTGGATTTGGTGTGGATCCTAGTATATATCGTACAGTACATGTACCTACCTACCTCCTTGGTCCTTATTATCCCAAGGTGTACTTAAAGCGCTTCCTGGATCGGGTACTAGATGAATCCCTACCTCTGGATGTTGAATTACAAGCTCCACCAAGTGGTGGTAATACGATTGATACATAATTTATGACAGCTTATACATATGGAAGCTAGAACCCTCTTAATTCAAGTCATGGAAAGAGTACTTGGTTAACCATCTCTTATGATTACTATGAACGTACAACCCTAGATCGCGGAGATATCTAATGATCGACGTGAGACAATCGGCCACCTAGGCGATGTATCGAATTAGCTTATGATAAATATAATATGATATCTAAGGGTGTTATTAGTATAGAGCAAATAAGTGAACATTTAGAACGATGGAACAACAATTTTATACCACCTATGACCTTCTCTACCATGTGTATGGTATCATAACGAGGTTCTTCAATTATCCAAAGTCCATTTGCGCCTAGTTTAGAAGTGATAAAAAACGGGCGAGTGAGATTATCTTCACTTCGTGTGATTAAACCGTCCCTCGCTGGGAGACGTTAGCCTAGGTAAAAATTACCCTCAATCCAATCACAATCATGGATTTACTACCTATCTCTCTTTTCTTCTTTTCTCTTGGCACTTGCCCATTGCACGTTTTAATGGGATCAGGATATTAGCTGGCCCAACTTGACCTTGTGTTAAAAAGTTTGGCCATCTGTTCTGCCCTTGATCTCCCGGTAAAAATGGAATGTCTTTTCTATTCTTGACTTCTATTGCTGGCCAAAGCCATAGGGTTGACGTGGGCCACGTGCAGATGCGGCAGCTGACCTAAGCCGAGTAGAGATGCATTGTCCCAACCTTCGTCCCCTTGTTTTCCCTTGCACCCATGGAGCTCGATCCATGAATGCGGGTGGCCATGAGTCTCTGCCAGGCATGTCTTATAGCCAGGTATTCTACTGTGACTAATAATCGGTTTATATAGTCCTGCCTCACCTTACCTTTCATACAAGGCGCTATCATTAAAAGAATATACCAATCGCTGGTCCAACGCACCGAGACAGACATTTCCCCCTAACCAGTGTATCATTCCATCAGTCTTTACTCAACAAATGTCTGCTCTGCTTAAGAGCGATTGATTCTGGCGGTGACTAACGCCTATTCTTCAAGCGACCCTTTTTTACCATTTGGACCCCCACCCTGCAGGATTTGAAGATGTCGAAGAGAAATGGCAAGATTTGTGATGTAGAGCCTGCATCTAGCAAGACAAATAGGGAGACGGCGAATGAGTCTCATTCAATTGACTTAACCCATAATGACTACACTGTGGGATGGGTTTGCATGCTGCCCAAGGAACAGACCGCAGCAACGGCTGTGCTAGACCGGATACATTCTGTCGGTACAACCAACTGTTGCGGATACTAGTAGCAACCTGAACAGTAGGAATATACCGGTAATTGGTTTGAGACAATGAAGACTGTCGGTATAACCAACTGTTGCGGATACTAGCAACTTGGACCGGTAGGAACATACTGATAGTTGGTTTGAAACAAAGAGGAATGTTAGGAGAGACCCATATCTGTAATAAAGTACCGGAGTTCTGATACTATAAGTATTATGACCAAGCTACTTAGCTTAACACCATGTTTTACCAACACATTCGGATCTTTCTAAGCCATTGGGTGACCATAACACATATACCTTGGGGTCTATTGGGAGCGCGCGGCATCGTCATAAACACCGAAAGGCAGGTTTGGCGCGAATTCGGCAGCGAACCGTAGCGACCCAGATGGCTTGTACTTTCCCGTCTATTAAGGTTGGACTTATGGTTGGTATTGGGAGTGCTATTCCACCCAAGATTAGACTCGGCGATGTCGTGGTCAGTACGCCTGTTGACCAGTATCCTAGGGTGGTCTAGTTGGATATTGGCAAGACGGAAAAGGATAGCTTTGAACGAACTGGTGTGATGAATAACCTCCCACGGTACTTCTCGCAGGATAACAAAACTGGACTCGACGAAGCATAAGATGCATGGACCAGAAATACGTAAATATCTGACGACTTGGGAAAGAAATGGCTAAAGCTAGTGCCTGAGTACACCTAATCTGATTCCCTTAAGGACCCTCTATGCGCACTAACCGGACCCCATCGCACTCGGACCAGCCGGTACCCGAGCCTAGTCGGTGCTTGCTCCTAATGGATCGACAAGCCAAGCAAGTGACAAGTGCCAGTGGCACAGTGAATGTTGAGGCCAGTAAGGCTCAGAGAAATCCCAGGGATATACATGTACATTACGGTCTAATCGCATCCGGTAACCAAAGTAGTCAAGAATGACCAATCTCGTGACAGCCTCAATGAAGCCTTGGCGGGAATCTATTGTGCGCCGAAATGGAGGCTGCAGGATTAATGGACTTCCCGTGCATTGTTATTCGAGGCATCTGTGATTATGCTGACTCACTAAAGAACAAAGCTTAGCAGGAATATACTGCAGCAGTACCTGCGGCATATACCAAGGAACTACTGGAATATGTACAGCCCAGTGAGGTTGATAAGGAGCGCCCAGCGAAAGAAGTACTTGATCAGAGTTATTTGTTCTCGAGTTAGGCTAGCATAAACTCTTTTATTCAAGTTCCCAAGAGAGATAGCAAATACATTACCACCAAAGACAGTCATGCGAATCAAAAGGCCACTGTATGGTATACCGGAGGCAGGAACGCCCTGGTTGAAACGTACCATGGACGTCACCGCGACAAATTTTTTATGGTTCAGTCGACCTATGATCCTTGTTTTCTATATATACTAATAAAGAGTGACCACTTGGTGTTGTGGGTATGCAGACCGACGATACGCTGTTTGTTGCAAACGAGGCTTTTGTAAAACCCGAGAACGATGAGTTGAGTAAAGCCAAAATCCTTGCGAAACCAATCGAGGTTTTATCGCCAAACAACGAACTCATCTTCAATGGCGGGGAGAGCACAGCAAAAAGGGATGAATATTACGCTTATTCAGAAAAAGCAAGGGACAGGATTAAACCGATCGACATTAACGCAAAGGAAACACTCAGAACGATGTATATCGAACAAAGAGCAAGACGGCGACTGTGTGCCAACCTGAAGCTACTTTCGACCTGTCTGTTGCAACCCAAAGCCAAGAACAAACTGAAGATGATACCAAAACGTTAAACAAGCGCCTTAAATGGCAACTGGAAAATAAGAATAGAAAATTGCAAGTTATATCATATGTGTCTGTGACGGGGGTGTGGGTCACATGATGTCCAGGTCATCACAGTGTCAACCTTGAGTCTGCCAAATTGTTCGTATTTGTAGACACATCATTCACGAATAACAAAGATCACGGCTCCCAGATTGGATACGTTATCGTGCTGTGATGACCCAAGCCCAAAGCATAAGCAACGGATTCGTTGTACTAAGCTAAGGGGCGATCGGTACAAGAATCCAAAAGCGAGGAAAGAAAAAAGAAAGAAAAATAGAACTCGGGAAGGGAATACAGGACAGATATACAAGTTATGGGCCATGTGACCCATACCCGAGCCTAGTCCGTCACACGTGCTAGCAAATGAAAAATGATGGGGATGACGACAAAGACACCTTTGAAATCGTTGGTAACATCATCCACTGGAGTTCGATAGTGATCTGATTGATACAAACAGGATGGAGATCAGGATGGAGGATGGGTGGAAAGATAAGACGGATATATGGTTGTGGTTATGGGACACATAATGTCGGTATAACGTATAACTGGCCATATAATGTCAAGAAAAAGCTAGCTAGCTTAGTCAACGTTAAGTATAATCACGGCCAAGTCGGCCGCTGGGATATTTAGATTTAAAATCTTACTAGTAAAGAGCCGACTGCTGCTATATTACTGTTATATCCTACTAATTAAGATGCATGCTGCCTCTCCGGGGCCTGGACCCATGCCCGTGAACAATCTGGCGTTCTAATGATGCCTTCTCGAATTCATTCTGGCTAGCGCTCTCCTTTCATCGAGAAGCCATGTTCAGCACTCATCGCCGAAATCGAAAGCACATCAGAGGCATGCCCGTTAATTGGCTGTGCTTCGTATCTAGCCCAGAATGCGCAGGGTTTGACTGACTACAGTTGAGTATCTAGCAGGCTAATCCCGGCTTAAGCCTGGCCGACCTTGATGATCTAGAATATTTCTGGAGTTTCTCCCTTGCCTCAGACTCTCAGACCCATTTTGGTGGATCAAGTCATGTGACTACGCTAGATTATTCTATGGTACATAAACAAAAGCAATCGTTAACTCCGGTTGAAATCATAAATCTACCCTAATATCGGCATTCGTAGCGTATTTATAGGCAGCTTCCATGGTTTTCTTTTAGACTTTGTTTTGAATGCTTCGGACAACTTAACTCCGTATTCTTTACTGTTTACTTCAAGGCCGTTTGAGTAAGAAGTCTACGGCAGCTAGGGCCTCCCATATTGATCCATGTTGGGCATCTGAAGCACGGCTTTGCAGCGTAAGGGTATGTAAAATGTCCCAGGTTATGTGCTAATACCAGTATATCGCAATCATTGACCGTAAGCTTATTCCCCCGAGGCAGTAGTGAAGCACTTGCAGGCTTTTCTCGAGCTTGTTAGATAAAGAAATCGAGAAGAAATGTGCGCGGGATCATCTAAATACCGAATTCCATCTCGTTGAGTTGTCTCGAGCAGCCGGCTAATGGATGCTTCAGAACCACTTCTGCATCTTCACCTTTTTAAATAGTCTCCTTAAGGTGACGTCTTTGTCTCTCGATCTCCCTTCGAACTTTCTCCTCAAACTCATCCCTTCGCTGAGGTGTGCCTAGAATGTATGTAGCAATGTTATGCGATTCCCCGATGGGACCTTTCGTTCGTCGAAGTTTTTGTTCCTTTTTTGATTCCTCGTATTTTCGAGCTGTTTCGACGTCTTGATCGAAGGCTTTAGGGTCTAAGCCAAATAGAAAGGCTCTAGCTGAAAGATTAATCATGTAGCCAAGGCACCGAAGAAGATACTATTGCCCAACAGTACATCAATATTGAGGTTTTTTAGTAGTTCTCCAACGCAGACATCGTTCGATGCTGCATCATCGAAAACGAGCTGCCCTATCTGATTACCGTTGGGACTGTAAGCACGAATCACCTTAAGAACGGCCTCAGTAGGATTCTCTCTCACCTGATGGGCGCCACCCAGACGACAGAGTCCTAGGAGTACAGGCTCTTCTGGTTAGCTGCAGCAGTACTAGATCATCGAGCTAGCCTGCCAGCTGCCCTACTTGGGTTCCCCGCCTTACATGCATCTCATAGGCCACGTAAAGTCTAGAATGCCGTTTATTTAGATGATTTTCTCAATAATACTTCGTACAGGCAGGATAAAAAATTCTATCACGTCCTCGATGAGCTGTAGCAAACACGGTCTTCCCAGATGCCAAGTTAATAGCCACCCTTGAATGGCCTTCGGAGGCCGCCTGAATCGCCTCTCCGAACCCTTGGGTTGACTAGCCTGGCCACCTAGTTTGACTTGACTATGTAATTGACGTAGCCGCTAGCTTCCGCATGAGAAAAAAGCGGCTGTTTCAGACACACATAATCACGACATGATAAATAATGGCACAATGGAACACTGAATCAAAGCCCTAAGGGTATGTTTACTTCCCGAGCTCCCACACTAGACAGTGGGGCCTTCTGAATAAACTTTGTTAATCAAGTCAGGCTTTAGCCTGTTAGCTGTTAGTTCTAGTAGCATTCAGTTATGTGCATATGTGCTGCTATATGTGCAGGCAGGCCATATTGTGGCAATCCTGCGCAGATAGGAAATTGAATTATGTTATAATAGATAATGAAGCAGCCAATAATGATGCGACTATTGATCACATCTTGAACGCCGTTAAATTAAGTTGCAAAAAGCCCACAGATTTAAGCGGGGGTGAAACCTAAAAATGTGCGAAAGGAGATAACCGGGCCAATGAAAACCTCGTAATATAACCGTGGCCAGGTTTGCGGGGTTCTGATCCGGAGCTACACTATAACTTTCTGGTGATAGCGCCTTTTCGACCCCACAAGCTCTAGATCGACAATAATAAATAAGTCTATATAAGTAAATAAACAACTACCAGTAGAAGTTTGCGCCGCATATCGCGTTGTTGAGGCTATACTAGGGCATCTTAATAATAATATAATTTAATATTCACGCCACGGGAGCCACAGACATGTATTGCAACTGCCACTTGCCTCTTTCAAACCGCCAGCAAGCTCGAATAACCTGGTCGGTCGCATTGGTGGTGGCGACAAGCCTTGGTGAAGAGTAGCATTACATACTAGTAATAATAAAAGGCGTAATAATAATTAGAGAATGTTAGCTCGTTAGGCCCATTATTATAACTACAGCTATAACTACAGTACTTGAAACGATATGAAGACAAGCGTACAATCGTTTTGGCTCACCGAATGGTGGTCTCAACGAGCCAAGATGATTTTGGCAAGACTAGGCAGGCGCTCGTTTTGAAGACGAAGGAAGGAGCTTGATTGGGTCCAAGTCTTGCCTTATTAGTCATTAGCGCTTCGGCCTGCCGACCAATTCTTGAGTTTATTATAATAAGCTTTTCGTAATAACTCACGAAGGGAAAGATCAGGCCAGTTATCTTCAACTTTCAGCGATAGGCCAAACATAATACAACTGAGGTAGACGGGGTCTCCTCGGGTTGTAATATAGGTTATATATGATTTTTTCTCTACATTTGGTGGATGAAAAACTATACTATTTAACTTGTGCACCTACCTAGTTTTACTGACGGTCAGCTGCAGGCACGGTGCCCAAGCTTATCTTAGTGACCATACAATATATCCCCTTGGAAATTTGTCAGATTATGAATTACTATCTTTATGAAAACTCCACGTAAAAATCCAATCCCGAAGGCATGAAGGAAGCAGAATAGCTCCGTGACTTCGGGTTACTCCTTGATTTGCTACCTCGCCCGGCTGGGCTGGATCTTGAGCGTATCTTTGTAGAGATTGCATCGTCCTCCCACCTTCCCTGTTCTTCATTTCTTCTATCTCCCGAGCTTCATCATTACAGCGCCGCTCCTCTTTACGCTTCTCCTTTTGCTGTTGAGTTGAAGCTTTTTTTGGCGCTGCTGTCCTCGAACGAGTGATCGAGCTTCCTTCCTTTTCTAGGCCTCAGATGCCTTTGTTCTCTCTCCAGAGCCTGCTGGCGTCGCTTCTCCTCCTTGAAAGCCTGTTCTCACACTCCTTGGAAGCCTCAAGCTCCTGCGCTTGCTCACGGGCCCTCCGGATTTTTGAGGGAAAGAAAAAATGCCAGTCCTGGAATTCTCAAGGGCCGGGAGCTCTAGAGGTTTCCGGATTTTTCATCTCTTTTATGAAGCCCTTCCCAAAGTCCAGTATTTTCATCCGCGGGGTCGTTGTCGCGAACGGTCGGTTTTTCCGCTGAACGACAAAGGGCTTCGAAATCTGATCTCGAAAAATTCTCCGGGTATTTTTCGCGTTGCATCTTCCTCACTAACTGTTACATGCCCCCAGGGGTACGGGAATAGAGGTAGTGTTGTCTTTCTTCGCGCCTATAGGCTGAAGTTCAACTTTGGAGAGAACTCGGGCCGTGTAAGAGGGAAAATGCCGCGTAGCTTAAAATGCAGAGAACATATTGTTGGATGCCGTCCCAGGCATCGCGAAATATAGGCCAAAATAAACGCTTGCTCATTCGTATGAATGAGTAATTCAAAGTTATGCGTCCATGATGCGAGAGTACGCTGTGAAAAGAGGAGAGAAGATTCCGACATTTAGTTGGCTAATCCCATAACAAAACTCGATGAATTTCATATTGACATGGTTTGAGTGACCATTCAATGAGAAGAAGCTACCTTGAATGTCTAGCAGCTTGGAGGGGCGATTGAAGACCTTTAACGAGCCAAGAATATCACTAGTCCAATCGGAGCCTAATGATCCAAAGTACGCAGGCTCGGATTTAGGGTCACTAATTCTCGCAAGTAAGGAAATAAACTCCCGATCCCCGCCATGAGTTGTCCCCCCCAAAGTCTTCCTTCCTTTCGTATTGCTCCCGACCCAGAATACGCTTCATCTTCCGGCAAACGCCAATAACAACCCGAAATCCTAGGTGTTTTCCGGCCAAATATGTTATTTTCCAAAGGTATCCCCCAACTTGGGTACGCTTAGCATTATTGCTATTGAAAATATAGCTAAAAAAAAAAAAGAGTATAAAAGAGTAGTGCCTGTTTTCAGATGTTTTGGTTATCGGTTTTGACACGTTCGTGGTCGATAATCTGAGAGTACTGGCTTAAGGCGTCTGCTTTCATCCAGTTGGACAAACCGACTTGTCCAATTCTTGCCAACCTCGTGCTCCACAATCTCGCGAACGAGATTTTCGACCATAGTAAAGGGAGGAAAGAGTCCGCAATTTGGTAGGACATTCAAATAGCGAATTAACTCACCCTCTTGCTCATCAGTGAGCAGTCTCTGCTCTTCCGAGTGAAACTGCTTTGTAGACACCGTTTCCCCTTTGACCGACCTATAAGAATCGTGTGGTTAGGTAGTTCATATCTTTTGCCGTCGATGAAAATTTGACTTTTCTTGTTCAGTCAAATCCACAAGAGCAGCCTGAATCACTTGATGAGAGAAGTGGGATGAAAAGGCTTGATCTTCTAGGAAGAACTCCGAACAAGACTTTATGGACAAGACTTTGTAGACAAGAATTAGCTAAACGAGACGAACCAATCATATAGCCCCAGGCTACACAACACCCTCCCTCGATGAGCGACCTTAACGAAAAAGAAGTTCTGTGACATGTCCTTTACAAGTTTTTATCCTCTGTTCACCATCAATATACCACTTGCTGAATATGAATCACTTCTTGCTGCTATGTTTTTGGTGTAATTTTCCCGTATCCCGGCTCGAAACTATTTGGTCCAACTATAGCCTCAGCATCGTTGAAGTCTCGGAATCTGGCTCAAGCTTCATGAATTTCTCTCACATATCCTGGCTCAAGACCATTTGAATTGGTCCAACCGTAGCCAGCAACTGGCGTCCGGTCCTGGCACTCCTGCTTTGACATCTGGCTCTGGCATGGCATCGTTGAAACCGGGACTTTGGTCCGGCTTAGGAATTTGTCTGATATCAATAGTAGCAACGGCAGAAGTTGATTGCTCTCAACCAGTGGTTGGAAGGTGAGTATCGGTTGTTAATAGAAGTTTTAGAAATTCGATTCTCCGAATAAGGACTGTCGTTAAGTTCGTCACCTTTCTCAATACTTGACCCGTCTTCGAGCAAAGAGACTTAAATAAGTGTCTTGGTTTTTACTGTGGCCCATCCACCGTGAGACGAATGTAACTTGGGCTCACTAGACTTTGGAGGTAGGTATAATTGGATTCTATATTTTAGTTACTGATAATATTGTCACGGTTATCATTGTTGTATTTCATTCACTGTTAAATTGTTGCATCCGTATCCCAGCTCAAAACCCTCCTTGGGCCCGCCTGCAGCATCTGGCCGCACTGACTCTGGTGTCGTTGAGGTCGATTGGACTGTGGCCGGGCTTAGGACGCTAGATGCCATTGATTGATTAACAATAGTGCTTGACGACGATATCATGACCGCAGTGGTTTTATGAAAATTCCTGATAGGACAATCTAGCATTTCAGTGATGTGGAATATTGCTAATGCCTGTTATTTGCCTATAATACTTACTAAAAAGGCATATTTATTCAATAAGGAAGCCTCCTATCTTGACCCAGGCATGTTGTTTGGAAGAGAACCGGGCTCGGAACCTGATGAGAGAAGCGGGATGAAAAGGTTTGAAAAGGCTTATGATGAGGCTTGATTCTTCTAGGAAGAACTATGAAAAAAAACTTTACGGACAAGAACAAGCTCAAACGGAGAAGGGCTGTAAGCTAATGTAACCATTCTAGGAAATCTTTAAATCTTTACGAAAATTTGACAACGATGGAGAGATTTCACTTCAGCCTCCACTGCCTTCGATAGTATCTTCCCCTTTCTCTCGGCCGCAAAGTGTGGCACGGATTTGTATGGCTTCTACTGCCGAATTTCGCTCTGCAAATGCTTTCTTGCCGCTTCACACGTGCCCCTTGGTGAAACACGCCACATTGCCTTGTTCGGATATTCCATGATAGCCAAACAACGTCGTCGTGGAAAAACGGAGACTTCATTTTAATATGCCTTCCACGATGAGGACAAGGCGGTGGTATCCGAGCTTCAAACCAGATCTGTTCCTAAATCCTAAGGTCGAAGCCCATATCGTGCTTCTTCCAACTCACCTCGCTGTATTGAAGCTAGTCCTTCCGCCTCAATTTTAGGTCTCCGCAGATGGACCGGTGCTGCATTTGCAACAGGTCTTTTAAGCGCTCAATATACTTAAGCCAATCGCCGGAGACCTCTCCCTTCTGGCTTTTCAACCACAAATCCAAGTCACGAGCTTTTTCATGAAATTTCTTGCAGCTGAGGAAGACTTCTTCGAAATTGGGAGGAACATAACAATAAACGGAGCATCCATGCTCCGGCGGAGCTATCAGAGTTGGAGCTTCAGCGAGATATCCGGCTTCTTTCGCTGAACGACAGGTATACCAAAACTTAAAGCATTCTTTTCTTCACGTTTCCTCTTTATCTCCCCTTTGTTCCTATGATAACTTACCTTCTGCCTGCACATGCGTGCTTCAGTATCCATGCAGTACTCTCTCTGCCTCATCCCATACAGATCTTCGATGCCATCAGCATTCAAACGATCAAATCTAATCTTTAAGCGACGCACTTCACCAGCATTAGAGGTCACTATTAAAGCGCCATCATTTGGAGATGCTACCAATTCTCTGCTGGTTTTCTGTCGCTTCAGCTCTGACAATTTGCCTCTCTATCGATAGGCGGCTATCCTTTTGCTTGGTCTAGCCATGCTTGGATAAAACACTTCAGCCGAAAATGTTAGCCCAGTTGAATAAAAACACGTATGTAGGAAAAGAAGTAACTTCGGTGGCTTAATACCTCCGACTTTCGGCGAGTTTAGAGCTGATTTACAGCATATGATGTGTGGTATTGATATCATATGTCTACTTTCTATATATATATACCTATGTCATGTACATGTACGGCAGCTTAAAGTGCTTATATTATATGATCACGTGAATGCCTATATGATCGAATTTTTGGAACATTTTTGCCACGAATGCCAAGACGCTAGCAAGACTAAGTCTCCCGTGGGAAGGTGAGTGGGTCTGCCAGCAATAAGGTTATCAATTGTCCGTGGTTCGGCTGTCTAAGCTTGTTTTACTCATCTCCAATTCGCTTTCTTTCCTCTGTTCTTAAATTCCATTGGTTAGGTCGAGAGATGGGATTTAAATAATTCTTTTAGTTAGAGTGAGAAGTTTCTCTGTTTGATACCTCTCTACTAACAAAATTCCCGATGAGTCGATGGAACTAAACTTTAATAATGCTATAACATGCCCAATCGTGTCGAACTCACATCTAGGCCTATTGCAGCGGTTGTTTCCCTGAGGATCGTCCGCAGATATGATGAAGTCTACGCGACGATGTTTTATCGCCAGCTGAGTGTACTAGCTTCGGTTATTAAGGTCTTGAAGCCTCTTTTTACATAGCAGAGCGCGGGATATTGGCCTACAAGACTGGGTACCAATTTCCGACACGCTTATCTCGGCTTTTTATGGGGATGGTCAACGATTCCAGGCAATGGCTAAGTTCCACCCACGAGTAGCTTCATATTTTCTACGAGAAAGACCGGGATAAGCTCAATACATACTACCAGCTAGCCCGGAATTGATGAGTCACCCGCCTACCACACATCAATGGTCATAAACCCCAGCGTTCAAGTATGTATAGTTCGAACAGAGGTGGAAGGAATCACCAAGCTGTGACTGGGTTGCTAAGGTTAAGTCTATGGTCAAGAGTAATTGGAAGTGGTGGCAAAAGGAGTATCAAAAGCAGTCTTCAAAAACAACCCTGCTTACGCCACAGCAAACATCTCCGAAGCACCAGAACAACGACTTATTCGGGGATAATTACAAACGCATCTCCTCTACAGTGGGGTTCCGGGCTGACAAATTTATGCAATACTATTGTAGAGACGCCATTGAAGGATTTAGGCTGAAGTATTGGATAAAAGGGGAGAATAAACGGGCTTCTCTAGTCCAGTTCGCTTTGGACCATGCATTGTCCATATTAGTATCTCTTGAGGAGGCAAGGTTTATGGCCATGGAAATGTGGAGGCTTGATTCTCTAAGGACTGACACTAGAGGCGGGAGATTCTAATATGTTCTCTCGGCTAGCGGGCACGTGCAGTGACAGGAGTATCCGAATGCGAAAAATCACTATATTAAACTCCTTTCGGATGTATATGAAGCTGGACCCCTTCGTGCCCTCGAAATTAATGTTGATGCAGGACTAGGGCGCGGTTTCTGCAAGACTAGCAGGGAAGCGATCAATATGTGGGGAGAAGGGACACATGTAGGAACTCAAAATGATTAAACTTGTCGTGGTTGAAATGTGTTGGCGCTAGTAGGATTTACTGCTACGTACGTATGTTAAAGTACATGTACTATACACATATTCAAGCTGCTTGACTTGACGTGAACTAGTTAAGCTAAATCAAGCCGGGCTAAGCCTGATTTGGCTTGGCTTACTCAGAGGCTTGACAAGTTTTATAATTTTTATCACGTAAACACGAGATAATTAGAATATACGGACGACAAGCTCAAAAGCCGACGCCAACATTGGACTTATCGGCATCAGAACGCCATACCGCCAAAGATATTTCCTTTTTCCCTTTCAACGTTGTTATTTGTTATTATTAATTATCGTTCCTCACCGGAATGGAAGAGTGATCACACTGGAAATGTAGGCCGAGTTTCGCGCAACCATCAAAGGGCTTTCAACTCCAGGGTTGTAGTGAGGCTTTCAATTACGCTAAAACACGCTAATAAAACTTAAAAGGGTGAGAATGGCGATAGAACTCTACCCTTGGAGCAATTTCAGTAAAAATCCGCATAGTTTGATGACTTTTTGTCGAACAATTTACTACTGAGACCTCAATTGCATGCTGTGCTGGAGCCTTCAAAGAAGCCCAAAGTAAACATACTCTAAATCCAAGTATGATCGTATATTGGGAAAACAGCGGGAGTTAAAGGTGGGTCTAAGAAAGCTTCTAGTTCCTTCTAAAGAATTTAATAAGTCGTTCTGCCTTCTGTCATGTCACAATTCAAGAATAGGAATCCGCATAGGAAGTGGGGAAAGCATTGAATGCCGTGACCAACTCGCTTAATAATTCCTCTAGAAACCGCTGCATCTCTCGAGGATGAGAAACTCCCGAACTTGTGCTCTCTACCAAGTTTGAATCTTATGGCTAGCTAAGGCTGCCTGAATACTAAGATGTCAGCTTTCTAAAAGCGAATTGGACTCTCCCCATTCATTACAATAACTGCATAAGAATCGTTAGTGTTATATGTTGCGGCCCAACCTCCTCCGGGGTGCAGATTTACCTAGTGGTGAGATAGCAACACTTAGTATCAAAACTCCATTACTCTCATTTTTACGAGACCATATCTCTAATCCAAGCCGTCATACATGCACCGCTCTAACATCATCTGTGCAATTCTGGGATCTAGATTCTGTAGGAGCGCTATAGAAGAGATGAAGGAGTAGCCGATTAAGTGGCATGTAGTTAGTAATCGGCTAAATCAGGCTCGTTTTTATTTTTGATTAACAATGAATAAAGAAATAGAAAGTAATATTAATGCGTGTAGACGACTGTGGCTGGGGATTAGACGGTCGGTTGTCGTATTATTTATCAAGTGTCTAGCCATAATGTATTATCGAAGATGTACAGATATACATAGGAAGTGGCAAATGAAGAACTTGATTAAAACAACGCTAGAGTTACAGGATTGGCGGGGTATCCACAGGAGGCCGCCTCATAAGATGGGACGAGGATGTAGTATATACACAGACAACCAATGGCTAGCTATGCTATGTGACATAGCTAGTAGTGAGGCTTCACTGATCTAAAAGTAGTCTCGATCGAGTAGGCCAACGGTGTTCGTTTAGGGACCATGTGCCAATAGGGGCCCAGAGGAGACTAGCTGATACTGGAAGGCGCCCCAACGCTTCATGCGCTAATCCGGGAGGTTCAGACTAGTGGCACTTGCCAGTGCCTTGAGCTAGTCTAGCGGCTGCATGAGAGAGAGAAGTCCCGTCTTAGCGAAGCAAGGCCACTATTCCCAGTTAGGAGAGGCTAGTCGACGCTAGACTAGCTTCCGGCTGGCCCATCCGGTATCCTGCTGAATTGCTTATTAGGAAAAGTTATAGAAAAAAGGTAGCCAAAGCCATACAGTGACAAAATAGGTGCATTACATGACTAATAGTAATATTAGATTGATGTCAGTGACTACGGCTTAGCATCTGTCAACCTGCGCGCATCATGCTATCATATAGTTTAATAGCATCTTAATTGGTTGGTACCTATCATACGTGGTTCATATTACTGTACATATGGTGCTTGTATGATACATATATGCATGTAACCGTAGTTTAAATACTTTGAATTCATAAGTTCAAGCACTGTCAGTTAGCCACAACGTCAAAGCACTGTTATAGGTGGATCGACCCCCGGATATGTAGCATCATGCAGTAGAACCAATCCAATATGGCTTGTACTTATGGCATTGTTTATTATTATATCACGCGGTCGAGGCCTTCAACTATCATATAGCTGATAAAACTGGGTCAGCTGTTGAATGCATACTACTAGTGTGTATGATGAGTTCCTGTCTATGATCGGGTTAACAGCTTTAGGGAATTTGACTATAATACATAAAAAGTAGTAACTTCTACCTAATTGATCACACCTTCTTGAAGCTCAATCAATTCATAAATTATATATGTTAATAATACTACAAGTGTATACCAAGAATTATCTAAGGAGTCAAAAGCCTACTAGAATGTTACATACTATTAACATAATATCATAAGCAACGCAGGATACGTCTTTCTCCGCAATTCTGCATCTGGTATTTCTTTTGTTTGAGTTCTTGGAGAAGAGAAAGCGTTTAATTCCATCTCTCAGGTTGCTTACATATATATAATTATAAGTTGCCTAATTCCACACAATGATAACACAAAAATAATACCGGAAAGGAAAATTGGAATACACATGTGATAAGTCACAGTTAACGATATTGATTAGATGAAGATGAAATCAAATCAGCCCACTTTGGAAATTTCGAATCTATCATACGATAATACTAGTTCTATTAGCCCGCCCATGATCAGTACCGCGTATGAGGATCGGTGCTGTCATGTGGACATCTATATAGCTACTGCAAGCTAAAAGGTGGCAGAACGAATTAGCAGGCAGTGAGCGAGTATTGAGCGGATCAATATTCAATCCGTATATACATTACTTTCTGGATAGTGCACCGGTTCGGTTAAAACCACCTCATTATTTAGGTCGGATAATTAAACGTCATTCTTGTAGTAATATCATCTCTTCTTGAAGTCATGCTATGCATAGGAACAAGACGACAGATGAGTTACCCCGCTTGCTACCTATCTATTTGTGACCGCTCTGTCCAAGAAACAAGAGATGAGGTTGTGATGATTCATGCATGTTGTCAATACATTTCGCGATGTGGCTGCATAAGTCCAATTGGTGAAGGTAAGGTCATAAAGGACATTTTCTTATGATAGGTCATCACGGGCTGCCGAAGGAATTCTCAACTGTCAGAGATGAGGGGGGAGACGGGATGGTGGATGGTAGTCAGCCGCCGCCATGTAAAGATTTCCTTGAGCTGCTCGGCAGAGGAATTCACAATATAAAAACAAGGCCATGTTCCCTCTCGATTGAACTGATCTTCTGTACTTCACACCTCAGCAGTCGAGTTCCAAAAGACACACATACGATCAACTTATCAAATTACCCTTCAGAAGACCCTCACTCTTTACATCCTCAAGTCCTCATTCAATATGTCGGGCCAAACGGTAACGGGCAACACCCTTGGTAACGGCGAATGGCTGAACACAGGAAACAGCCTATGGAGCCAGGACGGCTCGGTCGAGTTTAAGATGCAGGGCGACGGCAAGATCGCCGTGTACTGGGGTGGCGTGTGCCAGTGGCAGAACACGGCCGACCAGTACTACGACAGGAAGGGCATCATAATGCAGGGGGATGGCAACCTGGTCATGTAGTAAGTTTGGTTCCTCCTCTTCATCGTCTTCCTTCTCCCCTTTGTATGTACATTTTGATTTTGATTTTCCAAGAGCCTCGTTGTGGCTAATGAGAACGTTACGTGCAGTAACAACAGCGGCGCCGCCACCTGGCAAACCAATACGGCCAGCCCTACGGGCGATAGCACTGTCATTGTTGCCGTGCAGAATGACGGCAACGTTGTTCTTTACAAGGGCACGCCAATCTGGGCCACCAACACCCAGAAGAAGTAGGACTGGACTTCCACAGGGACAAAGACTGGTATTGAAGTTAGAGATTTGTGAAGCTGGGTATGAAGGAACAGTGGTCAAGATACTTATGAAAGTCTGGGGTGACGGATTGTAGGTAGATACCGAGTATCACAAGTGAATGGAGACGCTTGCTTTGATAATACTGCCTTTCACCGATTCCTTGTAGTATACAGATCTAGCTTGATGGACGTAGATAAGCAGATGGTCTGCTCAGGCGGACTTGTTAGCTGGTCTACTCAAAAGATTCCAGGGTTGTCATACCAGATAAGTGTGGGAGTAAATAGGGTGGACTTGATCTGATCGGACTTGGCCGTGGACGACAATCAGCACATGTTCTACCTGGGTAATAATCGGCATCTTTTGGGAATTTTGGTTATACTACTGCCTGTTATAAAAAAGCCATCATCCCCGAAACTCGGCCCCGTTGAGACTCACGTTATCTTTGGCATTCACCATTTGGAATCCCACTATCGTGGGTTGGGCCTTCGGGGAAGCTTCGGAAACTTGCTCGAAGACGGGGAACCTCGATCCTTGAATCTTCCAAGAGGCATGTTTAGATATACTGAAATAGTAATAGTAACTTGTAGGAGCTTGATTGATGATTTTGTCATGGGAGAACCCCTCACTTTATAGACCAACTATTTACCTCACCGCCTCAGGCCCTGTCGGCTTGGTGAACCTTCGGTTCCGAGGGTCGTTCCCTATCCGGCAAGGTGCGACTAGGAAATGTATCATAGGTTCATACTATTATTAGAACATTATTACCCTTACGCAAACGTTCCGCGCAAACATGCACATGTAGCTATATTCATCAAGGCATCTTAAATCGTTAGGGTTAGTATTAGGGTGGTTTGGGGTGATTCAGGTACTAGTAGCAACTTAGAAAATGACATGTCAACCTTAGTTTTCCCTCTATTCTAAGAGGGCTAAGGGACGTTGGTCCTTAGACCGTAAGTTAACGCATCTGTGTTAGGGTCTGAGGGAGTATGATAACTGGGTAAGCCTGCAGCCCTGCTCCCCAGAGTCCTTGCAGCACCTTGACATGTTCTTGGCGTTCGATCTCGTTATGGCTGTAAAGTCTATACATGTAGTTAGTCCATAAAGATCTCATTTATCGGACACTGGAATGCTGCTGGTCTGTTCATCAGACCGCGATATTTATACAAGTCGTGTTGTCAGTGCTTTGCCGATCGAATGTCCAATTTTATAAAAACCTTAGTTCCATCCAACCACCGCTTAGCATTTAGCTTCGTGTAGTCGACACGGAATCAAAGGCCTCCACCGGGTCTTGCCATAGGGTAAGCACTAGACCCTTATCCAGGTTCTCTTCACTGTATTGCTTCATACTGTCGGTATAATAGGTGGAATCACGTTAACTAGGAGTCTCGGGTGGGAGACTTAATGGTGATTAGTCAGCACCACTGTAAATAAATCCTCTCGATCGCGGTTCCCTTTAGCAAAACAGACACCAGCAATAGTATAATATAGATTATACTGTTGCATGTCTCACTTCGGTACGTGAGCGTACCGACACATACCTTCTTCGAGCTCTTCCACTGAGTGCTTGCGCAATGGGCTAGGGGGACAGGTTATCCGAAGCTTTTTTCGAGAAAACGTCTATATCCGGCATAACAGGTTGGTAGTCTCTGTGAAATTGATTCGTCACCCGGGGCCCAGTCTATCTTCAATTAATAGCCTCTCAATTTTATGGAGGCTGGTCATAACCACTTTTGTGCCTTCCATTTTAGCCACAGAATGGAATCCCACCCCAGATATCAGGGTAATATCTAATTTTGGCGATTCTCTCTCATCTTTAATAGTCCGTCTCGAGGTTGTCGGAACTTGAGGATCCTCTCTCACCTCACTCAGAGCTTGCTCTATAGTGCTTGTATTTATTCTAATGATCCATCTTATAGTTGTGCCGGTGTTCATACGCTTTAGGATTTGAACGGGTGAGGCCGCAGTTAGCTTCTTCTCTAGTTCAGACAAGGTTTGATCTCATCGTTCCATACCGCCTTGGTGCTGATGGCTGGCCTTGGGCTTCTGCAAGTCCTCCGGAGGGACAATTCGTTCATGCTCGAACGGCTGACCGGTCCTCGGGCCAAATCAACTTCCCATTCTTAATATCTGATCCTATTGGTATTTAACAAGGGCTTGTTCGTCGCCTGCCAAGGCGGGTTGTTAGGAATATAGAATGGGTTATTAGGTTTCTCTTCACCCCTCAAGATTTGGGTAAGCATATTGTAAAAGCTCCACAAAGCCTCGTTGCCTTTACCGCGAAAGCCGTATCAACAAGGGCATATCAGTTTGAACACCAAATCCATTCTTTGCTACATGTCTGGATACAGTAAAGTGATTTTCACCCAGTGACTTATTGAAGTCCAACGGAGCAAGTCGATATCCTAGTCTTCCTATGCCAGCTATCGGTACACAAGTCGCTCAGTACGCATTCACATTATTCCACCTGAAGTACCTCAACATCTCGTGCCATATTTAAATCGATCCCGGCCAGGGCCGGGAATAGGACGGGCATTCCGGGCCACCCCGAACTGAACTGACTTTGTTTCAGTACTGTTCAGTCCAGAACAAGCCTCCCAGAAAAATCCAGAGAGCCTTATTCAAAGCACAGAAAGCTGCTAAGGGCCTTTCAGCACATGTCGAACATGCTGCATTGCAGACACCCGCATGAGGAAGAAACAGGATACACTGAAACCCGGAAGATGATTGAGTCTGTAGTCTTGCAAATAGACGGCCTCGTCAATGCCCCTCATTGTTTCACGCATGGGCGGCTATGACGGCAGGAAAGCCCGAGCCAGAACTTGAGATGGACAGCTCTAGAGCGGGCCCGCCGCTGCAGGCAATCTCCTATTGAGCCTTTTTTGCTTCCCGGTTTGGTTCTGCCCTGTCCGTGCTCCACAGAACCCTCTCTCGGCTCCTTGCCTTGTCCGCCCTTGTTGGTGCTTCCTCGGCTACACCTATCTTAACTCGCATCTTCTCTACGTCCATATCCTCCATGAATCCTCATCCACTCACCGTGCTCCGCCTCAGCTACGTCCCGATCTTCTACGTTGCCACTCTCTATGACGTCCTTAGGTATACTACGGACACAATCATCGGGTTTTGATGGATCTTGTTTCCTCCACATGTGAGCGTCTGCGACACGTTCGACGCGTGTTGAAAGGCTTTTGACAGCTTTCCGTGCTCTGGGCAAGGCTTTTTGGATTGTGGAATGCGTGTCCTTGCCAGAGGCGACCTGCCCGGTGCACTTGTGCGGTGCGAGTTCTCTTTCACTTCAACCATGTTGTACGCATCGTACCGTGCCCTGCGCAGTTTACCAGCAAGGACCTCTGAATCCCTAGTAACCAGGATCGATTTAAATATGGCGGCGAAACCATAAAACCTGGTCAGAAAACCGACACAACGCCAATGATAATAACACCACCCCGGCCCCATGAAATAGAATTTTAAAACTACAAGTTAAAGAAAAATAGATAGTCTACAAGCCTAAGATGTAATCGACAAACCCCGGAATTTATGTCGTGGTCCTATGAGCTAGTAGTAGAGGACTATGGGCTAGCAGTAAAGGAATATTTGGGGCTTTCAACTGATTGCTACAGGGGGAGGAGATTTCTATGTGGAAATGTAACGAGGAGTAACGGTGGGCGCTGGGAAGCGCTAACATGATCTTGGATTAAAAGACTAACTTGTGCATGTATGTTGTACATGTCTTGGTTGTTATTTTTCTTTTACAAAAAAAAAACCTCAACTCCTGATCCCCAATGTCTTATACCTGCCGTGTTCCATCAACTCAGTTCGGCTCCAAGTCAGATCAACTGCAAGTCAGCTTGACTGCAAGTCAGATCAAATGCAAATCAGCTTGACTGCAAGTCATACTAGCTGCATTAGCTCTCCGTGATACTCTTCTTGGGAATCAGCCTGCTAAATAAAGGATGCCTCAAAGGGTCTATACAAGCACACACCCGCTATCTATAGTGGCAAATCTCTAACGGAGATGCTAGCAGGGTTCTCTTAGGAATCGGCTCTTTGATGACATACGCCATCAACTTTCCGATATCCCCCGAATGCATAAATCCTTTATTCCAACAGTCTTAAGTTATAACCGTTTGAATGACGCGTGATTTTGGTGAGAGGATTGGGGTTAAACCCTTCAACCGTGTATTTTTAAACTTCTAAATATTCAGATTCATTCTAGGATAACCTCTATATGCTACCTTGCCTCCGGTGAGCTTACACTGGATAGCTACTCTCGTCAAGCAGTTAGGACAATGGATTCTTACCTTCTCGTGGTGTCCGGTGTCAGTAACCTCCTTTGTGG
>JAHQZX020000986.1:0-57385 GCA_019804575.2 Pseudotulostoma volvatum
AAGATGGCTCATTTTATCCCAACCTTTAAGGACATAACGACAGAGCAGTTAGTGGAGTTATTCTTCAAGGAGGTGGGTAAGCTTCATGGCCCACCTCGAAGAATAGTTTCAGACCGCGGGTCTGTCTTTGCCAACGAATTTTGGGGAGACTTACTGCATATGTTGAAGGTTGCAAGGGATATGAGCACGGCGTATCATCCCCAGAGTGACGGTCAGACTGAACACCTCAACAGTACTCTGGAGCAGTATTTAAGAAGTTATGTCAACTTTGACCTGGACGATTGGGTTAAATGGCTTCCATTAGCGGAGTTTGCGTACAACAACTCTCGGCACGCTTCAACGGGGGACACGCCATTTAGGCTCGTATACGGGTCGACCCACGGATGGAATTCTCTGAACTGGATGAAATGGGACCTGCGGATCCAAGGTCTCAAGACGTGGTTCAGGTGTTGGAAGCCCGTTGGGAAAGAGCCCGTGAGGCATTGGAGAAGGCTAGAACTTACCAGAAGTCTCACTATGATAAGTCACATCGGCCTACGACATTCTCCACGGGTGACCTTGTATGGTTGGACCTCCGGAACGTCAAGACATTACGCTCATGCAAGAAGCTGGACTTGAGACGTTGGGATCCATGCAGAGTTCTCGCTCGAGTAGGCTCCCAGGCCTACCGGATTGAACTACCTGCGAGGTTGCAGATCCATAACCCCTTCCACGTATCGTTGCTACGCATGTATAGGACAATGGAGGGTGTGGAATCAGAGGCTCACTACCCACTACGGCAAGCAGAGCCGGACGAACAGGGGTTTCAAGTTGAGAAGATTGTCGATTCTGAAAAGCGAGGTCGTGAACTTTGGTACCGTATCCATTGGCAAGGCTATGACAATGAGGAAGATTGCACATGGGTCCCTATAAAGAATATCCGGCAACTTAGACAGAAACTCCACGAGTTTCATCGAGCAAGCTTCGAGACGAAGCTTTTCGGAGGGGGGAGAATGTAAGGCCTCACCTCTGTTCGCTTACAAGATGGCTCCTAGCTCCGCTAAGCCACGTGACGCACACACCAGGTAAAAGGATCCGGAGTCAGGAATAGGATTCTCTTTTCCTTCCTCCCTTTCTCTTCCTTAGTGACAACTTGATTAATAACTTGTCTATTACTGATATTCATCATTGTACCTAATATCAATCAACTCCTGTACATTGTTACACGTTATCATCTCTTTACAAGAATAACTATCCCCGATTCTTACATCTCCCCTACTAGCAGACGCAATCAGATTCTCGTTTCACTCGAAACTGGAAAATATTTACGTTCAGTCTGTTTTACATGAGCGGCAAAGGGCGAAGTCAGACAGCTCGGCGAGCAGTTCTGCTATAACCAACTGGTAAACCGAGCGCCATAGCTCTTTTGGAGGATATGACGGCAGCCGTGTCCACTAGTTTGACAGTTCTTTTGTCAACATTTGCTGTTTGCTTAAGGCGGCCCGAAAACCACCTAACTACTTCTCAAAGGCTTCCCCTCTTCTGCTTCACGATTTCTAACGTTGTTTCCATTGGTGTAGTATTATTTCTGTTTCTCGGTATGCTTGTCTTCGTGTCTGTCTATACCGAATTCAAATAGTATTACTTATAGATCGGAATGTAGTGTCAACAACACCGAAATGATTTCATTATTTGAGACTGTAATAAAGGCAATTTATGACCCCAACCCCTTTTCTATCCTTCATTCTTCCTTTATACTTAGTATTTTCGTGAACAGTATATTAATTCATTATTATTCGGTTTGGCATCATCAGCAAGGTTTTGTATCGAAAGTTCTAGTCATCAATGGAATTATCTTGATGTTACTACCCTGATCTCCCACCCTCCATTGTCCTTCCTATGCATGCGTAAGGATTTGCAACCCCGAATGCAGTTCAATCCGATTAGGCCTGGGAGCGTACTCGAGCGAGAACTCTGCATGGACCCCAATGTCTCAAGTCTAGCTTCTTGCATGGGCGTGATGTTTTGAGGTTCCGAGGTCCAACTACACAAGATCACCCGTAGAGAATGTCGCTGGCCGATGCGACTTATCATAGTGAAACTTCTAATAATTTGAGCCAAGTTATCGCAACACTCCTGCAGAGGCCTTTGGAACTGTCTTATACTATCCGATTCAGTGCGAAAGGCCCAGTACCAGTACTGGAAAGCACTTTAGTAACCAAACCCATGTCACTTAGCGGCCATCGAATCTGACAAATGTAAAATCTGGGCAATAGGTATAACATGGCCTCCATTATTGTACTGGGAGGCCAGGAGCTTGGTGGCTAATATAGGGAACAAGATGAAAGGACCTTGTTGGAAGCAAAGCTTTGACCAAAGTCGAGATTTGCATGGCCATGATCATTGTAAGTCCAAAAATCCGAGTACTTCTCCCTATTGTCCCTTACTACGGCAAGGCGATTAAATCTTCGGTTGATGCAATATACAGAGCATTAAACTTTGCAATTAGTTGAATCTCTTCTTGCCCCTATGGCTAGAATTTCTCCCTGTAGCGATCTGGAAGACAAGAGTCTAAAGCTGATCCCATTTGCCCCTCCGGGACACTTCCTACCCTCTACGGCCAAGGGATGCAGCATTATTGAGATGTAACGGCACAACTTCTTGGGTAGCGCTATACATTCTATCCGGTGTTACGACGGGCTCGCCACTACCTGCTTGGAACCCGCTGGTTCTCATGTATTGGATCTGAGACCGGTTCGTTTGAGAAGCGATATCAATGAAACTATCCACCGCTAGCTATGTTAGATATTGACTCCTAATTCTGACTTTGGGCGTTGAGTTGCCTCTTATAATCTGAGCTATCGAGGGCATCAGCGACTTCGACATAGAGGTTATTGAGCTCTGCGACTTTTCGGAATCCCCCTCGTGTGGAAGTCCTTAGTACATTCCTTTCGTCATTGAATGTACAATTCTCTAGTAGTGCTTCAAGGTCGGAAGGATCCTGCTAAGATGGTGCGGTGGTAAGGGTCTCATAGGCCTTGACAGCGAAGTTATTGCTGAAGGCATTGATTGTCAGTAGGAAGTAGTATCGGATTTGGGACCCACTATGCCCCCGGTGTAACTACTTAGTCCATCATCTCCAACCACTCTAGCGAAAGAAGTTTCTTGGATAGGACAACCAGATCTACATAGATATTTTCTTTAGATTTTTTATTTATTTATTTTTATACCGAAAATGGAAACAAGAAAGTACCTGCTCAGCAAACCGTTCCTCTAAAATGTCATCGACAAGGAAGCCCTCCGGTTCGGGCGTTGTACCACCGATGGCAAGCTCCCTCCTCTAGAAAATTTCCACCATGGCCCTAGTGTCTTTCGCAGTATTGGTGCTAGACTCGACTTGGATGTTCGAGCTCGCTGTTGCCAATCGAAATCGTCGTCCGCCTCGCTGTTGAGGGCTGAGCCACGAGTGAACCGTGTTCGGCCGACGATGTCGCCAAAGATGTAATCCTTGTGATCTAAACCGGTCCAGCTCATGGTGCGTTTCTCTAGGATCTAGGCGAGGCCACTCGATAGAATCTGGACGAGGTCGATGTGCATGGTTGGCTCGAACGTGGTTCGGTGTACTCTGATATGATGAGCTTGATGCTGGCCATGCTGATGGCTGTGTAGAGAACCCAGAACACTTCTTGCTATGGCGAAAGTTTAGAATCTTTTTCAGTTTCTCCTTTTTTTCATGTTATTTTTGTTTTCAGTCCCCTTTTTCATCTTGGATTGAGTTCCTTCTGTGCTCATCCCGCTCAGGTGAACGAACGAATAAACAAAGCCAAGACTTTACATAGGAATCGATAAAATTGACAAAAAGAAACACAAATTATCTAGAGTCTTAGAAAAGAAAGCAATACTAAACCTGTACCAGTTTTAAGACCTCATCGACGCCTCAGGTGAGACTTATATCCTAGATTCTCAGATCGCTCCCGTAGGCAGCAGCCGTAGTCATTGGAGCAGTACGATGCATCATTATACGTGGCTATCGTAAAAAAAATAAACTAATAACTGGAGAAACACGATTTGAGTATTGACAATATATAAGAACTGGTGAAAGCATGCAACGTCTAACCCGGTGATATATAGAAACGACGACACGCACACACACATAACAGAGCATGAGAAAAAAAAATTATAGCGGAGATAATAAATCCGATCAGTCTAGATTTACCAGAACCCAGACGCCATTGAGGTCCGCGATAGTCATGTCATCGGGCGCAGTCATGATTAGTATATTATGTAGAGTAGGTTTCAAATCAAATTCGTTAGACCTTCAGGGGTTAAGATGTTAATATTGATTGATTGTGAGAAAGGATGAATCGATTCATACATGTGGGTAGGGTTATATGCTTAGGTAATGCTACTACCCAATTGCTTTATGACACTAAAGAAAGTCGATCAAATCTATCGATTCTGTGATCTTCCCGTTTCATGAGGTACTATAGTAGTAGCTTGCTTTCTATTGGTACTCGAAAAGGGAGAATGAAGAACAAACTAAACTATTCCAGAATAATAAATAATACTAGTGCTTGTCTATACCCACTCAAGGTAACTAACCATCAAGCCCAATGTAGGTACTAATATACAAACTAGCTAATCATATGGAAGGTGGTTTCTTGAAACAGTAAGAGGACTATCCCCCCCCGCCATACAATTTATCGGAAAATCGAGTCCAAGCTAAACTAATATATAGTAGTTCAGACATATTCCTTTTCTCATTATATTTCGGATCGGTGACTCATTTATTAATCTTTTGTGTACTGGCACAAGTACCACGATGTCTCAGTAAATAAAGTCGTCGCCTTCCCGGCATCGTCCTTAATGGAAGCAGCCATCAGGGAGATCAGCTAAAGAGTTGTTCGGGCCGCTGTATTTAAGAGAAGCATGGCGAGAGGCTACATCTATCAATGCGCAGTAATGTTAATGCGTCGGTTTTAGCGTCAGCCTTTAGTTCTGAATATTTTCGCTTGGAATTGCGATCCCGACGCATGTAATATATACCAGCTTTTAGCTTCATATTTTAATATCGTCTTCTTACTACGTAGGTACATCCGAGGTGCTAGAGCCTAAGCTACCGTATACTCACATTTCATTTCCCTTCTCGTTCATTGATACTGGGTTTGGCCTTCGGTGGTTGCGACATGTCGAGGACGCCCTCATACACTTTATTATTCCACGCGTGCATTCTGCAAAATATCTAGATGGCTCCTCGACCAGTATCCTGTTACTGGCCAAATTCGGACAACACAGACACCGTGTAGGCGTCTTCACTGGATGCGTAAAGTTCTTGGAGTCGGGGACACCGGGTTCTGAGTGTAATTGCCAACTGATCCGGCTTAATCTGCCTAGAGAAACATGTTAGCATTCCAATGAAAGCACCACTCCGAAAGAGAAGGACGAACAGATTGGGATCATCACTAGTATCGTCGAAGCCGCCGACCGAAAGCTCTTTGAGATTGGGGAACCATATCTCGTCGTGAAACTGCCACGGCATCTGAAAATCGAGAATGGGAAGCATCTCGCACAACTCAAGGAAGCGACAATGATGGCTTAGCGATGCTAAGGCAGCAATGGACAGAGGACACTGAACCTGGAGACTGAGATGCTTCAATCTAGGAATAGATGATACCAGGGTTTCAAGGTCTGCATCTGTCCAGTCCATGGCCTGGATAGTGGGGTCATTATGCATTTGATCCGGCCCAATTTCCAGCCACTTCAGCAGTGTCAATTGTTTCAGTGCAGAGAGGTCCTCAGTGGATAAGTCTATTGCCTGACGAAACTTAATATCAAGATGATGTAGGTTGGTCAGTCGTGAGATATAAGTGAGAATGTTCTGCCCAGGACCATCGATGGAAAAGGACAGCTCGCGGAGAGTGTGCACCGGATGAAGGAGAGCCACAAGGGGGGGGATGGCAGCTGCCGTGACTGGTGACATCAGTCGCTCAATTACGGGGAACGGAGCTTCAGTTGTAGCAATTATCTGATCCAGAAGTTCTTCATTGATGACAACGCAAGCCTCTAGTCTCCTCAGACTGTTGCACGAGGCCAGGTGCAACATTGTTTCTAGGGGAAGTAGATGCTCCATATTGACAATGAAAGTTAGGCTCTCCAGAGCTAGGTGGCTTCGGAGGAAATTGAGAAAGGCTGTAGGGGTAATATAAGTCCCAGGGGAGTCGATAAGAACCCATCGCAGCCGTCGACAATTTATCTGTAGGTGATCTAACACTTCCAAACTCAGGCCGCCTCCATAGAGTGAGAACTTCTCAAGTGTTGGCGGGAGGAATGGTCGAATATCGAGCGGGTGCCCCTTTCTCGGTTGATATGCATCGATTGAGACTTGTCGCAGGTTGGTAAAGGCGAGGTCCTGAAACGATATATAAGATTCTTCATCTCCAGAGCCGTTGAATATCAGCTCGCGAATATAAGGGGCGTATATTTGTCGACGTTCTTTGGAGATACGAGCGAGCTTTTCGGTATCGGCTTTTTGCCATAGAATGGCAACGCCATTCAAAAACCAGGTTTTATTCACCTGGATAACGGCCAATAACGATGGAGGATCCAAGACAAGCCACGTGAAAATATTCTGGAGGATTTCGGGCAGCTTTAACACATTTCGATGGACTTCCATTATTGGAGCCTTGGAAAGATGATAGTAGTAACTTGAAATTACCTCAAATGACTAGTAGTAGTGTCATTAGATGATGCTTGAACAATACTAATAAGTTAAAATTGGACGAGGAATCCTTGAGATCGTTATCATTTATCGGCTTTGCGGCTGACAAGGTACTAATTAAAAAAGTCACTCGGAGGAGGCACAATCATTTACTCGATATAGTCACTATGCTCTATTCCTTTTAGGCAACAACTCTATTCAGGCACCAAGGGGGGGGGTTTAGCGCCTTGGCATTATGGCAGGTTACTATGTAAGGTACCAGTATATCAAACGTTTCTATGCGGCTTTTATAATTGTTATAACTCATTCGTACAAACAGGCGCGGTTCCAAGACAATTTGCCTTCCCACCCACCAACCCCAGAATGGCGGTGGGCCTTATCCAACGAACTTGAAGTTAGCCGCACTTGCCGCTGAAGCAATATCCACAGTCCTCACGACCAACTCCCTTGTTAACGTCAATGCCTCCGCTCCCATCTGAGTTCGACGCGCAGCATTTGCCGCCCGAGTTCTTGCTATACAAAATATTAAAACCAAAATCTTGACAAGCATCTATATCTGGATTGTCACTAACCAATTGTGGAACGAGTTCTGCGGCTGCAACTTTTTACCACCACAGACGTCATTCTCTTCACGATTCCCGCTGCAGCCCTTCCGGGCTTCGAGGATGTCGTAGCCAGAGCCGACACTATCACCGGTCACCGGGGTTGCAGCGGTGAAGGCGGTCAGCGAGAACAATGTAGCGACTATCGCGGTGGTGAACTTCATTGTGGTAGATGATTGATGATTCAAAGTCAAAATAAGGCTCTTTGTTTGATTCCAAGTGAAAACTATATGTGATGTAAGGCTTTCTTTGCTCTTGCTTGTGAGGATTGTCATGAGATTTGTTAAGACATGGGAACTGGACCTCCTTTATACTTGAAGGCCTCCTATACAGCAGACGCCTAATCTTGTGATTCCGGTCTGTTGATGATCATATCGACAATGGCTATCTCACTATTAGCATATAGCATTAAGGCCGAACGGGCTAAAACCAGAGGCTCTCGTCAGAATCACAGCTTGATTATTCTACATGGATGGACAAGCCGAAAGTGGGGATACACGATACTCCACATCTCCAGGGTCCGATGGAACTAACACCCGGCTAAAGCACTGACAGACGCTAGGAGGCAAATTACTATAACTAGCATGCTGACTGAACTTTAAATATCATTAACTATGATAGGTACATATAACGGTCGATCCTAAATGTCCGTCCAAAAATGGCCGGACCAAACATACTAGTATGCATGACTGATGAAACTAGTTTATACGGCAGGCTGAGGTAGGGCCATGACACCGAAGCCCTATATGTTATAGCCTATAATAGTAATGACTCGAAATTAGGGTTTAATAGACAATCCTATTTTCAATATGTTGTCTATATTGAGAATTCACTGGCAAAGTTTACTTGTGGAAGGCGGCCCGGCCCGACGGTGACTAGGTGAGGTTTATACGCACTGCACATACTATAAAGATAATATGTATACCAGAGACTATATTAGACAACCTATAACGAACTCCACTATAACAAATCCACGTTATAACGAACGGAACACCGGGTGAAATTCAAACCCTCATGATACTAATAATTGTACTCTAACAAATCAAGGGGCCTGACCATTCAATTCGTTATAGGCAGGGTTTACGTACATCTTATTATGCCGGTGCTATATAGGACGAAAAGCCCGCATAAATACCAGGGAGGGCTCCAGGGTCCTGGAGACTGGCCTTTTACTAGTTAGGGCTTGGTACCGGGCGCTCGGGCTGACTGGGACAAGGATAAGTTGATGCAATTATAAGGGAATCTGATAGGCAGTTAAGTGGGGCATCTAGAGAACGGGTCCTGTGGCACTAGTTTCTTTAAGGTAGTTATGGTTCTTCACTGGGACTAGTTAGTCACAAAAACCAGATACATAAACACCTGCATTATGTTAGTCTCACGGAGTGTTGTAAAGTACCACTCTACTAATCACCCTCTCCAAGACCCGTAGACACAACCGACCGAAGATAGAAGTATTCTTTAGTGAGATAATTATGCACATCTAGAAAATGCTTATAATTACGTCAACAAATATTTAAGATGCTATTAACTTGGTACATAATTTACTATATCTTACGATAGTATTATAGGTGTGCGCTGTGCATGTACATATACATGTTGATCAACCAAACCCTAAATACTCGGCAGCAGTCATTGTCTCCCTTAGCTATATACGTAGCGGGTTCTGGCTTCGAGGCGGTGAATGGGCTTAGATTGAGGCCACCACTTCGTACAAGCATTCTGACCTCTAAGATGGATCTTGGTTAAAAATAATATGAGCCAGCTTTTAGTGATTGCTGTCATTAATGATTGGCCTTTTAATCTGGCATATGAATATGGTATATTTGCCACCCGCATGAGAGATTTCAGCCAATAAATCACGGGATAGGGCGACCTAAAAGATGATATGTGAGTAGAGAGGCAACAATCAACTGGTAACCGGGGAAATGACCCATTCCGTGGGGAATTTAAAATTAGCAAGGATGATCTTTATTTTCTTGGTGAGGATACTGAAATCAAAGAATGGCTTGTTGTTTCGCGTCTAATGCATGTCAACTAGCCAATCACAACATTAGGGGTATTCTATCGGCAGTGCTACTAATCATGTGTGAGGTCTGGAAGAGCTTTAATTAGAAGAATCAATTCTTGGCCCCAAATTTAGCACCTCGATAAACGTTTTGCACAGCCCTGCGATTTGTACATCCTGCTAGATTCACCACTACCTACAAAAAATAGTAATTCTTAACATCCCAACACTGGACTCACAGTACCGGAAATTTTGATCCACGTTCTAGGCCATCTCCCTTTATTCTAGTATACAAACAGAAGTTATCAAATCTTTTTTATAACTTGATTTGCCGCCTAAGCTAAGGCCACCTGATAAATGACAGGAGCAATTAGCTCTTCTCCATATTATTCTCAATATCAGCATTTCTGACATTGTACACTAGACGTTTACTTACTCCTTGGGTGATTTTTTTCTCTTGATTATGGTATCTTCCGGGATTGCGCACTGGTTCATTGAAGTAATGCAACGCCATTTCTACTAAATCACTTACAAAGGCTATACTTCTCCTTCAAAGCTTTGATAAATATACACATAAATTCACCCTCCACCCGCTTAAACTCCCCCATTTGATTTTTTGGGGTATCATCCCTTTTCTCTCTATTTGCTCACTTTTTTCCTTATTTTTCTTATGCACCTTCTCCCCTCCGACTACCTTAACCCCTGGAATCTCAAATTTAAGGATCTAGGTCGCCCTCCCGATCCCAGGCTCCGCGTAAAAATTATTCCTTTGGGTTCATTATCTTCTCCTGATAAAATTGATTGAGAAAATAACGATTTTCATGATATCAAATCTCGTGTTTGGCAGCGGCTTTTTCATGGCTCTCCTAACTCCCCTCCTAGGCGTATCTCCAAAATTCTGAAGAGTTAGTTGCTTATAAATATAGAGTCGATTTCTAATAGGACTGAGGAGTCGATTTCGACTGCTCATGGCCTTGATTCATTTTGTTTGGCCTCCGCAGAGTCAATTCATTAGCGACCATGCCAGTGACTTAATTCCGAATCACCACTGGTCTATCTAGCTAGAGAGGAAGTAAAGTTTTCTAATGCTTCGTCTTATTGAGCTCCATCTATTCATTTGACCTACTTCCATTCATTGGCATAAAATGCTCCAGAGAGTAGGCTTCGACGAAAAGCTCGCCTTAAACATATTCATTGAGGTGGCTGGAAATCGTTTTTTTAGCATAATTAAGAAGCAATTACTAGTACTGAATACAAACCAGCTCAAAGCGAAGTGTGCAAGTACGTGGATTACTACCTTTCTTGTGACTTCATTCCATCATCCCCAGGAAGCCAGATTAAGATGATCTTTACATCATTTGATGAGAGAAATAGGCCGAAGAGGCTTGATTCTTTGTGGGAGTCTCTGCTCCGATAACTTATCTAATGTGTGAGAAGGCACGTGAGCCGAGCCTCAGGCTCAACATCGTTTATGATAGCTATAGGGCTCCGATCGAGGGCAGTTTATTTGGACATAGATTTTGGCAATATCAAAGATAAGTTCCCGACTCACTCGGGCAGCGGATGGAATGCACCGAGCCGATACTTTATTAATATAACTACCAAGGAGCTTTTCCTAGGATAGCGAAAATCTACGCCTACGTAACTTGTATGAATGATGGTAGGGCTTATGTTTGCCATTGAAGTTGTCCTAGAGGGTAGGACAATTGGCATTCCATTTTTCAGTATCAGTACTTTTACACATGAGCATAGTGTGGTAATTAGAGACGATGTTCAAGCTCCGAATACGACCTACAACTGCAAAAAGCAACAGTCTAAGCGTCGGAACAGAAGCTAATGCCACCCAGGGAATACCTATTTCCTGGTTAGTAGATGAGATACCTTAATGGCTAAACTTTCTGTCATCTGATGCTCGGATATTGTGGTTCAGATTGACCCATGCCTCATCCTGCTGCCGGATTTCGGCTTCAATAATAGACAGAATTCACGCAAGGGAGAGTCTTGATTTCTGGGAGGAAGAAGTTGAGGTGACGTGTATGATTCAATACCCCGAAGGTATGTGTATTCATAGTTCTCCTTACTCACATGAATAGCATGAATGGCGCCGGAGGGACTAATTCAGTGTGACTCGACATGCAGTAATGAAGCTTCAGGACACAGAGGACCTTGTGATGGTCATGCAGATCCATTAACTTCGGATGGAACACAGCCCGCTTTTGTCAGCCTCTGATCTTGTCTTTGCAATCGCCCTCGGGCGGTCTTTCAATGACCGGAACGAGACACAATTTCGCTTCGTTTCACCCTCATCATATGCATGTTGTGATCTTCGACGCTGCAGATGGACAATTGATATTGACGTAAAGGAATAGTATTGAAATGAAGTGCCGCTTGTTGTACATATGCAGGAACTAGCTCTTCACATATCACCGTCAAGTAGGATATCTTGAACCTCCCCATCAAGAAATTCCCCGGAGCAGTGCGAACTTTGGAGGCACAACAGACATAACAACTGGCACGGAATTTTTGCCAACTATAACAATGCTTCTAAAGCTCCGTATATAGATTGAGTGCCCGAGTCACTTGAGTATTGCAAATATCAGCAAACCAATAGAAATTGTGGTTTAAATCGCCCATAACTATAGTAGAATACTAGTAGTCCTCTAGCTTTAGTATTGCGGCGAGAATAATGATAATAATAACCTGTTACTCCGTTTGGCTTTTGGGCCACTTGCGGCGTGAAACCCGTAGCTACTACAGTAGACTGATCACCGCCAACATTCATGGCAAATTAATAATAAGTAACACCCTACCCTAAATGAAAAGGTCGTAGTAAGCTGTGACGGATGTAAGACGTGCGCTAAGCTACGTAATACAGGCACCTAAGCAATAGACAAAATGGGGATAGTATACAGCTTGAATCGGTTGGAAGAGTGGTCTAGGATGTACGTACAAAGGCTTGGCGTATGAGCTTCTTGTCCTTAGCGTTCCTGCTTAAGCTCAGTATATAGCTTCATACAGCATCTCATTGAGTTCTAGAACACTTACTGAGTGCTGAGAAACATCGACCTAGTCGACATTTGATGAAAATACCTATTCTCATACCACAGGACCTGACCGCAGTACTGTCACGTACAAATATTTTTCTTTCTCCCACACATCAAATTGTAGCAACGATCTCCTACATAACTATTTACCTAAATAGCTTGTTTAGTGCTCACTAGTGATTTTATTTAGCAATTGCTTGCGTTAGCGAGCTTTCTCCATTCCAGTTTCCTCCCAGACACACGCTAACTAAGTGCCCACATACCCACATGTCACTGCAAGATTTCTTTGGTGCGTTTATGTCAGTCCAGGCATAGGTAAAAATAGTATGAAGGCCTAGAGTATGATAGTATGCTATCTCATCATAGGGCTTACCACCCAACATACTAGCCGGTTACTGGTTTGTTTCTATCATTATTTCACTCTTTGTTTCCATTATGCAGGGTTATACATATAGCCTCAAAGTGAGATAAATAGCTCTCACTCTTCGATAATGGCAAGACTCCATCTGTTATCTATCGCTTCACTATGATAGTTCACGACCCAATAGATTATTTATTTAGTGATCTCGTATATTATTCCGTCTATGAGAGATAAGAAGTAGCTGTAGGGGCATGAATAATGCTAGGGAGCGCTCACGCGACATCGCTACGCTATTCGAAAAGAATGAGCTTGCGAAGTAGGAGATTTTACCGTTGAAAAAGAGCTAGAGTAACGACAGGGCATTGCAGATCTACTAAGAAGTATTAGTTAATAATTTGATCATTTATATCGATTCCATAGTTTGACATACAGCTAATATTTTGTCTGAGACTGGTTTTATAACGCGAAGGCAATATAAGGCTATATTCCCGTGAGTCTCTTCCTCGTCCACATGGAAGGCACTTTCTATGTGAAGGGGGTGATCTCGAAATGATAAGTGCAGAATGCTGACTGGAGCATCTGTATCATCTAGGGTACTAAGAACTGAGTGTAGTGCATCCAGTAGCTCAATGATATCTTCTCTTGGCCTGTCAAGAAGCCGTACAAGAGAACTAACTGAGAGCGGGTGAGCGAGAAGGATGATGACCCCAACTACATCCTGGAACTCCTTTAGAAGCTCCTTTGATTCATCCTCATCATCGCGATCCAGAAGTTGATTCAACAAAACAATTTTGTACATCTTGGGTGCGGATATAACTGCATGAAAGTCAAGAAGCCTTTTGAGACGCTTTTCTGGATTTGTTCCTTCTCCGACAAGGTGACATATGGTGACCGCGAAAATAAACAATGGAATAGCCATCATGACTAAGGTTTCTAGTCTCAGCCAGGCCAGTCCTGGGAAATCTTCCGGTTCTTTTTAATTATCGAAAACCGGTCATTCAGGAAGAGAAGTATATCATACTATATCACTAGATTGGGGCGAGGACTAGGTTCTAATGGTCATCATTTTGCTTGAAGCTATAACGGGCTGGTAGTTCAGGCCTGCTTGTTAGGAACTTTTATTGGAATTCTTAAACTGTAGCAAAAGTTGAAGTATGCCCTTTATATTGTTTTTCTCTCCGCACTCATATAGTGCATCAATCACAATCACCATTGTTGTAGTTTGCTGCGGTTCTGGAGTTTGTCAAATGGATCCGAAGGAATTTTGCTGAAATACTTGGGTCTTTCTTAATCGCTTTTGAGACATCAGGTGCTAGCTGCGGATTACTGGTGGTTAATTGCCTTGCGGTAGTTCTTGCATTGCCACGGTCGGCTTCACCTTAAGGAAGAAACTGGCTCCTAGTTGCCCCTTCTCCTTGAAAGACTGTGCGACCGTTCGGGCGATAATAGGCTTCCCTGTTCCTGTCATGACATTTAACCAAAACATGCATTTGTTATTTGGCGACCCAGCCCACTTCGAAACTTTAGCAGCGTGGCTCAGTTCTGGTCCCGGAAATACATACGTCTTCAGGCTGCTTCGAGAATGAGCCGTAGAATGCTCTTTCCACAATAGGTAAATTGAAAATTTGAATAAATGTTTGAAGAGACGCTGACACTTCATTCACTCGAGCCAGCGAGTTCTCAGCTTGTTCTATTTGCATCATCTAACTGGACCCATTTGTGCAAATACTGCTCCCCTTGATAGAGGATTACAGCTCCCGTTTGTCAGTAATTGCAGTGACACTGTCTAGTATCCGCCTTCCTATTCTAGAGTCTTCAGTCAACACCTCTGCTCCATATTGGAGAACTGTTATACAGGCGCGGGTGGTCATTATGTCCTATTTAGGCTCTTTTCGCGGAATCGTTAGGGCAAAAATTATCTTTGATATAGGCACATCGAGTAAGAACATCCACTAAGTACTCTGAAGAATCGAACAAGGCATCGCGCAGGTCAAACCGGTTTTTGGTCATTTGCATTGAAGCTTACACGTTAGTTTCTATCAAGAAAAACTTACGAGTCATACAATTATATGAAATTATGAGCACAACTTCACAAGAAGAGCTAACGCACGCAGTCCTCTTAAAACCACGATGTTCCTATGGCTCTATTGTTGCCAACACAAGGTTTATAGTACTATGATACTACGAAGGTTGCAGCACATGCTTCCTATTCTTCAACATGTAAAATGCCGAATACAATGTTGAATTGTTGAACATTCTTAACAATTCTAGGAAGATTCTATTGACAGAGTGTATTAATATATTCATTAATTATGTATGATAGCGTGAGTAGCCAGGTCAAGGATACTTATATCTCCTTCTGGTCTTCAGTGAGAAAATCAGACTTCAGATCAAAAAAATTTTTTTTCCTTTTCCTTTGATAGCTTCACTCTCTTCCAGATCATGTTCAGAATGACTTACAGTCAATCTGAGCGAGATAGCTGCCTAAGCACTTGCCGCATGCTGGATTTGGTCTAAGGCAACCGCTGCGCTAATGATATCTTTGAAGGATAATGCGGCATTGATTATTGTCTATGATAGTTTTTGCAGGTCAATATCTTCCTTCACCCGTTGACCTCCGAATTTTAAATCCTCTGTGTTGATATTTCTCACACTGCTCTTTTGTTATCCGGATTACCTTGCTTATTGTAAGCCTTGTTCGTGAGAGGCTCTCGTTGCCATCATTGGTCGAAGCAAGAATGTATACATTCGATAGGATGCCCTGGTCTTTTCAATCTAGCCGCTCATAGGCAGATTGCCACAGATCTCTCGGAAGAGAAGAGTTCTTAAACTGGGCCTAGGCTCGTTGGCTTGGATCAGTACTGAAGCAATAGACGCGCGGTCAGCTCGAGTCTCAGCCCCATTAGGCTGGAGTTCGGTATGCCGAGGCTGCTGAGTGTCCTCATTCCTGTGATTCGACGTGCCTGCCCGGTCAACCACCTGAAAAGACATATAAGCAGCAAAGGCGCCGGAAACAACCCATCCGCGTCAGTCTGAGCTGTACCACCGCTAGATAAAACCTCATCAGCGTCAACAGTACAGGCACCGGAAAAGACTTCATCGACAACATCAGGAACCGCTACTGCCAGTGCCGAAAGATGTCAATGCATCGAAAACGGCATTTTTTGACCTCAGGTCCAGTGACCGGAGTGTATACAAACAGATGTTTAAATACTAACAAGCATCCCTGGGAAAATACAAATGATAGTCAAAAGCGCTTCAGGATGTCAAAATTCTTTGTATCGAATGTGAAGATTATTCTATTAAGAGGAGATCACTCTGCAAGGGAGTGGCTATGATTGCTCAAAACGGCTACATCGGCGTCAGAAGGGTTCATCTCGTACCAAGCAGCGCAAAAATACCAAGATGCGATTGGCAAGCTTCTCTCTCACGCAACGATCGGCAAGTGGCTATTTACATGGGAACAAGCAGTGGCAGAGGCAATCAAGTACAATATACCTGAAATCAACGCCGAAAGATGGCTTCGAGCCCTTTCTGTAGTCATGAAACCACTTAGGGATGCGTTATACGTCAAGTTTATCAGTTCAGCGATAAACGATGCTAACTGTCTAGACCAGAACGGTACCTTGAAGTCAGTGTCAAAATCCGAGAAGTCATACATGCGGACACATCTAGGAGAAGGGTTACAAGGGGAGTCACCTTTGCCACAAAATTCGACAAGGAGGCTATTGGAAATGATGGACCCAGCCACGAGGAAGAAGAGAGTGGAAGGAGGCCATCGTGCAAGTGATCTGCAACAGCGTCAGCAATGAAATATGCGACCGAAAGGAAAAAGAATAAGAGCCCTTGTAAAGGCATATAAACTGATATGCCACGAGCTGTCCCGCCGTTATTATGTGTTCCCTGAAATTCGTACTCCTGGGTTTTAGGCCTCTTGACACGTTCGTTGAAAGGGCGGCCCGAGCCTTGGAGGACTTGACTTTGGCTGAGGAGGTTGAGGCTATTCGCAGAGAGAGAAAAGGAAGAGAAGGAGAAAAGAAAGGGATATCAATTATAGGCGGTAAAGGTCAAGGACAAGGTAGTCGGTATTGTAAACGCAGTCTTCTTGCTTATATGCCACCTAACCGAGGAGAGTTCCTTTATTCCCAGCAAAGACTACTCTTTATACAAGTCAACACTCCTCGATTCAGGGACCACGTTAGACATATTCAATGACCTGTCCTATTTCTGCGATTTTAGAAAAGCGCCCTGAAATCACTTTGTACGATATGGGGATCACTTTGCTGGGATCCTAGGATACGGAACTATCGATATCGATACCCGACAAGGAAATAAGCGAAGCGTCCTGCGTGTCAGGATCCTAACTATAATATAATAGCAGTAATGAGAAATAAGAGTTTAGGATAGCGTGACTAAGGTGGTGGATGGCATAACATATATTACATAAGGTCTAGGTACAGAGTTGGTCGCTGGTCCGTTTATAAGTTAAGGACTAGCTAGACTAGATACACTGGTAGGATTTAGGGGTCGGAGTATGGTTATCGAACTACACGCAGCTAGAACTAACCTAGAAGGATAATCCTCATTGGGCATGACATCTCGAATCCTTTTAATATCAAGGCTAGTAGTCTTCCATAGAAATTCTAAATTAGCAGCGAAAGACTCGGCTGGAGAAGCCAAAGCAATGACATTAACCTTCAAACTATATGATTCAATCAGTCTCAAGCGTGAAAGTTCATGAGCAGTAGGCTTTCCAAGTTGATATATAGCCTTCAAGCGAATCGCCTATGATATCAAAGAAGTTGACGTTCACCGCGATGGATGAAACAATATGAACTGGTAAGAATGTTATTATCACCAAACTTATTAATTTTACTAACATTAAATACCCACTACAATGGCTCGGGTAGTTGTAAACAAGGAGTCAACTGCTATGTATCGGCAGCTATCCACTGAGGTCTTCTTATTACTATGCGGCATACCAATGCAAGTGTTTTTGAGGTACTATTATCTGATATGGATTCTAAATAGGCTGCTGGTACTAAAGATAATAACCTCATTCTATCTCTTGAAAAAAAAGAGATTTTTTTTCTTTTTTTTTATCAATATAGCTATAGCCACTAACCTCAATATAAGTAGGCCTAAGAAAATTCAATATGCTCCTGCCAAGTCCTGCTGAAATCTATTACAGGTTCCACCACATATGGTCACCATAAAGTAGCCTTCCCGGCCCTTTATCACTTCAAGTTGTTATCAATCCGAGCCTCCGAGTTGAATTTTACGGACATCTATTATTTTTTCGTTGAGATTATTACCTAAACATACACAGAGAATGTCTTCGACGAGCTTTCAAAAGGGTAGACAAAAGCGGGAACATCGAGTGAGATCTGAATATGGCAGATACTATCTTGAGATTCCCAAGTATTTTGAATCTTGTCAGATAACAGCGATAGTCAGATTAGTCACGGCTCTCTAGATACTCGGGATGGTGATGTAGTTGATAACTTTGACAGAATGGGGCTTACTAATGACGGCTGCAGCAAGGGAAGTAAAATGCCACAATGTATGCGCGAGAAGAAACGTTTCGAGGCAAGCCGGCGGTAGAATTGAAAGATCTACTCGACGAGGTTTACCTAGTTACGACGGCAAAGCTCTTGACCAGATACAGTAATATAAGCCCCTAGACGACAGAGGGTGCACTAACTGCCTGATGGAGCAGATATAAAAGAAATACCAGGGTGTTTTTGACGGGAAAGGCTAGAAAGGCCTATCTGATGGACCTCCGCCATAGACAAGTAGTTGATAAATCCAAATTATGGAATTTCACATCCTTAACTTCTGCCTCAATATGATTTCATGGATCTATTCCTAAATTGGCATAGTATCGGTCATATTTTGAGCACTAATAATAGGCTAAACTGTAAACGGTTAGAACACCGCCGGACATTGGCAGTTGACAATTTTTGACCGGATTAATGCGGTTCTAGTGATTCTACAAACCGAATTATCCATTTTTCTCTCGAACCAGTTTTCTCCTAGCATTTCCCTACACTAGTTTCCGTATTGCGATTTCAGAAGGGTGGTGTTGGGGAGAAGCGTTGTGAAAATGGTTGGGTATTTGGTCGAAGGTTAAAGATGTCCGACCGTAGATGCATCATTACATACGATACGTGAAATACAGTATAATACGGTAATATATTCAATACTATACCGCTTCCTAATCCTCCTATCATAATCCTCGCGACGATTACACGAGCGTTTACATGAGGGCACGTTCCGCCATCGTCTCTACCGTGCAAGATTCTAGCAACAATAATAATGGGCCCAAATCCGCCCAGCATAAATCCAGAACTGATAGCTGTCCTCCAGACACTTTCTACGTTCGCTCCGTCTGCTGTATCACACACCCCCAGCAGTCCTTCAATTGGGAGTAATTTCAATGGCAGTCATCCCAGTTCCAACATCCCTTCTACCTATCACCAGGTTCAATCTTCCCAAGACGGGGAGGATAATGATAAGTACGAACCGCTAGACATAGTTCCTTCTGCGTCATCAAGGCTTCCAGAGCCCGTTCCTACGAGTCCAACAATCCCTCAGCTGCGTGCGGGACGGTTATCCTCAACGGCGAAGCCATCAGAAGGGCTGAACCTTTCTGCTTCGTCTGATCCATCCTCAATCACTACCTGGCCGGTAGCGTTGAAATATGTCATGCGCACAGTCGCACAGAACGAGACTCTCCAGGCCAAGGTCCGACGGCTAATCCAAGGTCAGCACCAACACGAGAAGCAGTGGTGGCAGGGCCGCAAGGCTTTACTTGCAAAGCAGCAGACGCGTGCACAGAAGAAGAAGCAGCTTGAGGACGTCTTGTGAGTTAGTCGTCATACTATCAAAGTAACTGATAGGACTTTCTCCGAGCTGATTTTATCTTGCTGCTTCTAGACGATCTGTTGGTGCGCCGGTTAGCGCAGAACACCAATCTGTATGTTTCTTCTCTTATAGACCGTTAGCAATAAGAAAATAATATAAAGACAGACGGAGTCAGCGGCCAAGGAGAACAAGGTGGAGCTCGAATGCTATGACGCAAAGGTCCATAAAGCAGCCGTCGAAATGGCCAAAGCTCTCGAATCCGAATTACGGACCCTGAGAATTCCGTTTTTTGCGTTAAAGTCCAGTCTGATCGCTACTACTTATCCGCCAAATACCAGTCAGATTCAAACACAACCGAAAGATGCTGAATCTATATCGTCAGACACACCGGCCTCGACTTCCATTTCGTCTTCTGCGATGGCGAAAACAAAGACAGAGAAAGAACCACTGCCCAGGACAGAATTGCTTGCCTTACAGCGTCGGATGCTAGACCTACTACAGGATCTCTGTAGAGATTGAACGATTAAATCTATTAATTGATTGCACTACTATAGGAAAGGTTGCATGTGAATGAGTTAGTTGATCCCCTGGATTAAGAATCGACTGGCCATTAACAGTGATATTATTGGATTGGATTGGATCTAGATCAGAGACTCGATCCCATCCAATCCAGAAGGGTCTCTATTGGATGTCCTAGACGTCCAGTATAGATCCAATTACCCAATTACCCTTAAGTGGACTAGTAAGCCGTTAGTCAACCTACAGTGTGCGACATATCAGCTTCCTCGTCACTGTTATTCCCCTGAAGTCTTCATCCTCTGGTTTATTATGGCATTCAGTCGTATTATCCTCGCTTTCCAACAATCCAATCTTAGAATCATCACATGCCTTATGCCCAGAGCGCCCGTACCATGCTCAAAGTGGCCTCGATTATGTCCGTCTTCAGACCTGAACAGCGATCCGTAAGAAGTAGCTTTGCACTACTAAATAAAGATCGAAATGTTGCCATGGGCATCTTTCATATCTTGTCGTGGCTTTTCCCTCCTCGTTTTGAATGTCTCCCTAATCTATCTACGGATTACCAGTCGTGCGATAAAAAAGCATTTCGCGGAAGCAGACGTTTTCGATTTGGAAGAAAGCTATGTGGCAATCCATCGAATCGGAAGCTCTTTAAAATTCATAAAACTTTCGTTTGAATACAGGTGTAAATACTGAGGGAAATCGATGATTGATGGTCGCGGGGGGTCTTTCTTTAGAGGTTTAATCTCACCCGTCTTCCTGTCGATATGATTTTTTTTCATCACGATCAAGGCATTAGAGTTACCTTTTCCAGAAACTGGAAGCTCCTGTTTCCCTTCGCGGAGATAGCAATACCAGAATTTCCGGGTTTATCCTTGAGCTGTATACCTTGACAGACAACCGGGGTTCTCTTTCTGTTGTGCTTCCGAGGCTTTGCTTGAGCACAACAGCGGACGTATTATTTTTCGATTCGACTTAAACTAGTCGGGTTCAACCAGTATGTCGTCTGTAAAACGGATGAATGATGAAGTATGATTTCGTCAGAATCTCCAACCTGAGACCTAGCATTACCGCTGAGGAAGCCCAGGTACTTTTCCTCATGATATTTCAGATTTATCTGACATTTCAGTTAAGTTTACTACGTTTATAACCCGCTTGGAGAATCATTTCCGGTGCTATCCCTACTATGCTGTCTGCATGGAAGCGTTTTATATCTTCTAGGCCTTATAAAACGTCTCACTACGATTGAATGATATACGCCAGAGCTCTTTCTTCATCCATTTATTTTGCTTCAAAAGCAGGGGTACAGTAGATTGGCTAACTAGGACACCTCGTTCATTCCACTGCCAACATGCCATCTCGACCTGTCATCTCCAACCCTTACAAAGAAGCCATTCAAAAAGAGACTTTTCATCCGCTGCTATCAACTTAGAAGGCCGTCTGAGAGTTCTATAGAGAGTAATGCGGATGTAGAAGACTTCCATGCCATAGCAACAGATTACGTCTTATTAAATAGGCTGTCAATGGAGAGACCTTGCGCTCCTTCGCGATTTCTTCCGCTTTCCATGCTAGAAGATATTAAAGAATCTGTACACGTTGAAAACACCGGTGCCGATGAGGAATCTCCTGTAAGTTCTCTATGGAATTTGAAGCGATCTACAGAAGGCTGAAAACACGAAATATGTCCTTAATTAAAATGAAGGAGTAACCACGGGAAAAAAGGAAAACATTGACCTTAAGAAGTTATAAATTAAATAAGATGACAAAATAATGGAGACACTGCAAATATGTGGAAAATTTGGCAACAATGTTAAGAATGCATTGATTTAGGGGTGGTTGACATTTTTTGGTACTTTTCTTTGCCAAGCGTTTCACTGAGTTTTGCATGCGCTAACTTTCATGATGGCTTGAATTGTACGGCGTGCAGGTGCCCCCTTTCAAAAATTATTTTACGAATAAAACCGGTTTGGAGCTGGCCTTAGTAAATTACTAAAAGCTCTTTGGCTTCTAAATCGTTAAAGGTTTGCATCATTATAATCATTAGTTGGGGGAGCTAAAAGACTCTCAAAAATTTCCACATATGAATGACCATTTAACTTATAATGATAACTATTAGTATAATATATGAATGAAACACCCATTCCTGGCCTCTACATTCTTTACATTTCAGGGAGCGTCCTATTCTAGGTTATCCACTAGCGAAGCTTGCCGAGCGTTCACCGATGGCGCCGGCAGTAACCTCCCAAGCCCCTCACGATGACCACAACAGGATGTCCCCGTTGCTGGGAGGCGAGAACTATCTGGTCAATGACTCACTTCCGCATCGAAAACCACTGTTGCTCCACCCGCCGACCCTTTCGCCAGAGATTCTCATATCATTCCTCCAAGGAACGCACCAGCGGCCCACCATCCAAGCCCTCCGTCCATTCTTTTCAAAGGAGCCCAATTGTACGCACGGCTAGTGACATTTGGTAAGTGGGCAACTTCGAAGAACCTGCCATAGCCGACTAAGAGCCTGAAGCGGGGGCATAGTCATTCATTGGGGCCGTTATCGGATGGGGCACCGGGTCAGGCCGACCTGCACAATCGAGTGAGGCCTCTGCCGCTGTAGATCCCCCATCGGCTAGCGGTAACAGCTGGGACAATGGCGGATTTGTCGGGGGGCTGTTGGTGTATTTGCCATCACCATGGCTGGTGGAACAGGGAAGAACAAGCCTGGGTGGATGCGTGGGAGATAGCCCATAATCTCTGCATGATTATAAAGGCCCTCATTTTATTTTGATTTGTCACAGCTTGAAGATGGCATTCACATAGCTGTTAACCTTGCTGGCAGAGACCTGCGTGTCCCCCCGCGAGACACCAGCCCTACGGCCCTGGCCACACTGTTTCGACACGATGCACAACCTCTTCTTGCGAGAAGCGGAGGAGCTTGGCGCTGGTCACTGTATTGCCATCAGGGTAGCGGTGTCTTCAGTCCACGCCTGGTGGAAATCGGCATGCAGACCCCGTAGTAAGGAATGGGAGGATGGTGAGAGGAGGAAACATGAGAACACCCACACAGAATTCCCGTGTCTTTGGCTCATAGGTACACCTAGTGTTCCGCAGAGAGGCTTCCGGCGCCTCCAAGACTTCTTTCGCAGCCATCCGTTCCGGGAGGTGGTGATCTGGCAGGGTGGCTCCGGCATCTATCGCGAGGTAGGGCACCCAAGCAGTTCCAACAGGGAAGGAGGAGCCGAGACAATGTTTATTTATATTGAGTTTTGCTATTTGCGGCTATGTGGGGCAGATGTACCTGCTTCAACCATATAGAGAGCACCAGTGAGTGAATGGTGGATTTCCACCGTGCGTAGTATGATACCGGGACCCATAATAGTTGTTAACACTTGGTATAATCTAGGTAATCTTACATCGTCCCCGGCGTGCGTATTGCTCCCCAATCCCGATTTATCTATCCCCTCCCACATTATCACCTTCTAATTTATCCCCACTGTCGGAACTGCTTGGGTTCCCTACCTCGCGATAGATGCCGGAGCCACCCTGCCAGATCACCACCTCCAGGAACGGATGGCTGCGAAAGAAGTCCTGGTGGGGATGCTAGAAGCCTATTGAACCTAGACTGGTTCAGTCCGCCGTTCAATGGCGGCTGCTTCGATAAAACTTAACCCAAGCCGTTGATCGCATTATTACCAACGACCAAATTAAATACAACTATCCTCAGCCGGGGCTATTGCAGAAATACCACTCTGAGATGTTAGTAAGAGATTAGTGAGTAATTACCAGCTGCTGTGGATTTCGGCGTGCCCACAGCGTCCAGGTCGTGGCCCCATAACATCTCGTAGGTCCGAATAAGCTCCAGCCGTTGAGTGTCATTTCCCCGATCTTCGTATTGGGCCCGCCTCGGGCCCGCTCTTGCAACCCCGGGTTTTAATGTATCCCTTCACCACGTAGCTGCGTAGATGCGCTAGGATGCCTGGATATTCAATAGCCCGACGATGGCATTCACATAGCTGTTAAACGTGCCGGCAGAGACCCGGATGTTCTCCCGCGAGACACCAGTCCTGCGGCCCTGGCCGGATTGTTTCGACGCTCGACCCACAACCTCTTCTTTCGGGAAGCGGAGGAGCTCGGCGTTGGTCACCGTATCGCCGTCAGGGTAGCGGTATCTTTCAGTCCACGCCTGGTGACAAATCAGCATGCAGAATCCATGGGAAGGAATGGGGAGATAGCGAGAGGAGACATGGGAACACCCACACACAATTCCCGTGTCTTTGGCCCATAGGTACACCTGGTGTTCCGCGGAATAGAGTCATCGGTTTCTCAATCAAGTTGGGTAACAAGGAGGTTTCTAATAACGCGCGGACCGCCGATCCATACTTCGGGACCCGATGTTTCATCGGCTCTTGATAAGCGGATACCTCCTCGCAGTCTTACTGTAGCGGCCAGCGTCTTGGAGCAGGAAATCAGACTCTACAACCTAGCTAAACCGCTAGCTGCCTCCTGTCATTTTGTTCTTCGCGGCCGCCAAGGAAGCCCAAAGACCAAATGGTCTGGCCTGCTTACTAAGCAAATTTATCACTAGTAATACCGATACCTGTATTCCCGTAATAATACGAAAATTACCGTTGCTATCGCAGCATTCAGCCACGAAAAATAGACAATAAATAGGTAGTATCTGGTATCATGATAAATAAAATGTCTCTGCTTGTGGTAATGTCTGAAGGGCGTAATTTACGTTACACTCCTGCCAGGCTTGGCCTACCTATAATGGTATAGTTGTTGTTTTCGAAGGCGCACCAACAAATTATATGCAAAAAAGTCTAATGCTAGGTTCACACCACCACAACTGGGATTTTCTAATTATGCTTCTATTTTATTTCTCTTAGGGCAATAGTTTATTGGAAAATAACAGAGATTTCAAATTATCTTTAGTGGTGGCACGAGAACCTGGGGTTTGAAAAAATCACCTATTTTCCATTGATTTTAAATTGTAGGTCGGAAATGGTATATTGGGTATTTAAAAACAAAAAATAAATACCAGGTATTTACCTGGTAGATATATACATGCTAGCTGCTACGCAAGACATAAGTTCAAGGATATCTAGGAAGTGGACTTGATAAAACGAACAAGTGCGTGCAGGATCCCAGGTAGCTAGCTGCCCACTCCACTCCAGAAGTCAGGAACACGCTGTAGGAACGTCGCACGGGTTGTGGTAAATATTTACCAATATTTACCGCATTAACCAGTAATCATAGAACTCCATGGTAAATACCGCGGTATTTACGAATTTCTCGGTTTTGGTAAATACCCGGTAATTACTTTATTTACCAAAATTCCATCACCCCTAACTTACCTTCAACCTAACTATGATAGGTGTCGAGAGCGGTCACGTGTCGAGCGCTATAACATCAGTCTTCTAGTGACTGCGAGAACCAGGAAGTGCACCACCATAAATTTTGTGTGCACTTTTGGGAACATCCGTTTGGCTCAAAATCAAAAGTGTGCACATTTTTTGTACACTTTCCTTGCATTTTTGTGCACCATAAGAAATGAGAGTCCAGGAAAACCACCTATGGCCGATTAAGTTCCTCATCCAACTACCGTGGTAGAAGTGTATAGAGTAACAAATTGGATGCCTGGGGAATTTTGGAGAACGTTGTGAAATAAACTAGAATTAATAAGAGGTAAGGTGCGATAGCTGATATAACAGGATGCCCTTGTATCCAGATATCAAAGAATCGATCAGATCAGATCAAGACAATTATATCATCAATGACATCCTCTCGCAACCTTGCATACTATTCAATAGGTACAAACAGTCCCAAGCCCACGCGAAGCAAGCAAGCGCCCCCTAGAGCGCCCAGCCCGAGCTTACCTTTTATCTCCTTTGTATTTATTTTATTTTTTCTCTTAGGCATCTTAGTTGAAGTTTTTGTGGCGGCCTCTCTGTGTAGGCGCTACCAGCAGAGGTAGATGACAGGTTTCGGGTGTATTATATCGTATTATACCGTCCCAGGCCTAACCGCTTGCGGTCACGGGCCTTGAATAAATCACACACGCAGAAGGATTCTTGCTCCATGTTCCAAGGGAAACATGGGAAATGTTCCTAATCTGATTTTATTTAGGTATTGTGACTACCGCCATTGATAATCAGGCGCTTAGTCATTCCTGTGCAGATATTCACGGAACGTTACGTATCACCGAAGGCAAGGGCTGTTCAGCTCGTAAGCCCGTTTGAGCTTCTGAGAGAATTAACTCGCGTGGGCCTCCCGTGCACAAATTTAGCCACGAGTATCAATCTGCTGTTGGACAACACTGCGTTCTTAACTCATAACCCCTTTCTAAAGAGCCGGGTCAGCTACTCTCTCATCCCCAGGACTCATTTCACTGCAATTCCTCTTGCGATGGGGCAAACCTATACCGTGTTCCAGAGTTTGGAGAGCCGGTGGCTATCGGTTCGCTGCCCATAGGAAAGAGCAATTAAGAGGTTCGACTATAAGAGATATGTGGACTGCGGCGCTATGCAATAGTGTACAACTTTTCATAGTGACTCCGTGGACCTAACGGAGACCGCAAGAGATGTAAGATAGCTGTCTTCAAATTCAATTAAAATAGGATATTTACACTGGAATAGGCAAAAACCTCCTCAATCGAGGCGAGAAGAGCAAGAAACTGCCACACAATACACTCAGCACTCCTTGCATATTCGTATGGGCTCCAAACCCTTTCCTTCACACTTTAATATAATTCCCCAGCCATCTTTGGACTGGTGATATCTTTCTCTTGCTTTTGAAGGAAAAGGAGAAGGAAAAATGCTTGATCGATTTATATGTTGCTTGGAAAGCTGCGGCGCCTTCCACGAGAGTCGATAAGCGAGACCGCCGACCTTCTCTGCCCTCATGTCCGTTCTGGCCGATAAGACGATATTTCAATTCACAGGCTCCCACCTGCATTATGAAATAGAATAAAGGCGCCCCATTCATTCAGAAAACTTATTACAAGTCGGACGGATTATAGGCCTGGTCGTACCTGTGAAGCTCACACATAACCAGCTACATCCCAAGCATTGTCCCGTGATTGGACCGATAGAATTCTGACTCCATACCTGGATGCCTCGTTAATCTCCTTGGACAATGAGTTTAGCCACTAGACTTCATGCAGAGAACGTTTCATCGCGCCTGAAAGTAACTCTTTGATCTGCCTTTTGGCCGTAACCTGGCCGAATTGCGTTCTAGATGAGTATAATGGTGACGGTCCGAATAACCACATTATCCAATGTCAGCATTTCGAAAGACTAATGCATTGATATTCACGGGCTCTGCTCAGGAATCTTTCTGCCTAGTGGTAGAGGTTGAGGGCTTTGACAGCCTGCATTGAGAAGCTATTCACTTTCATGAAAAGTAATGTTTCAAAGCCGAAACCGACCGTTGGAAAGGCGGGTTGTCCAGCTGACCGGAGAAGTAATCACCAATGCATACCCGGTTGATTTGTGTGGTGGCTAGTGAGACTTATTAGGGGAGGATTACGACTGTGAAGTTTACCTAAACTCTACATATGTTGTATACGATATAGTACTAATAGATCCTCAGAATGTATTCATATGCATGGAGGGCTTTCCTTTTCAGGATGTGACCCTGACTCCCCTCGTTTTTAATTGTGTACAAACACAACCCTATTGCTCTCTCGGCTTCTCAGGTTTACTTCTGCAGAGTCAATGTATTGTTATGCCTCTAAACCTAGTATGGTATGTCTCCCTAGACCCCAGATACTACCCGGTATGCACGTTACAACTGCAAATCATGCCGCCCCGCCCCTAATTTTACAGTAACTTCACTTGCCACATCATTCTGATCGACTGTGACAGTCATGGTTTATAGCAATGGGTAAAATAAGGTAAAAGGAATACAGTAGGATTAAGATGCCGGCGATGCCACTCGCAGGGATGAGATTAAAGGAAGCCAGTGTTACACTACATATTCTACTATTACTATGCCGGCATGATGGTGCATTGTCCTGTCTTTGTATTAGTACCTTATCATAAGCATCCATTATATATATCCAGCCTATTATACCACTATGAACTACCTATCTATAAGGTATAGGTATTAATCCCAGAAATCTGAGAGGTATCATTACATACATACACCCACTAAGAAATCAGTCGGTGAGTAACGTTTACGTCTAGGTAGCTATAGACCATATTCTATAACATCATATGATAAGTACTGATGTGACATCTACCGGCCTGCAAATCCCTGGACCCTCCCCATAACCACGAATTCAATACTATCATGATATTCGTATTCGTGAGGATTGAATGATAATATGTGCATATGGTTACATGGTATATAAACAACCTAATCAGAAATATGATTCATGAAGTTTACAAGCTCCGGACTGGGTAAGGTACTGCATAGGTAGCTTCCTACCTAGTAACCTACTTAGTAGGCTTACGTCGATCGTATGAGGTACCTAACTAATCAGTGACAGAACCGCCGAATTCGTATTATTTACCAGGTATGGGTGTGGGTGTGTGGGTGTGTGGGTATTGATCTATATGTACATACAGTCGGATACTAGAAGTCATGAGACTTTTTGTCACCTGACGTCCTAATTTATCTACATCTTGTTTTGATCCAACGACTGATCCATGCATAACACCCGACCCCATTATGCCTACCAAACCAAAAACCTCGAAGCGCGAGGTACTTCGCTTGGTTTTTAGACTTCATGATCAAAAATTCTCCTACCCTTAAGTCACCGGTACGCTAGATCTCCCGCAGCACTATCTATCTCCTGTTCCAAGACCGAGGAACGCGTCGAGACGGGCTCAAAGCGACCGGGACGAAAGCCAAAGCTCATTAGAAGAGCTGAAAGAGCTCCACTTCGCCACGTGAACAATAATCCTCGAGATACATTCCGGGCTTTGTCGACGCCGTCAGAATCGGGGAACAGCTTCACATCAGTACTGTTCGGCGGTATCTCGCCAAAGACCAGCTTTATGCGTTCAAGCTGCGCCGGAAGCCATTCCTTAATCAAAAGCATCAGTAAGTTTTGTATAAATGGGCCAAAGAACATCTCTCTTGGCGCCTTGATGATCGGCGTTGTGCAATCTTTTCTCACGAGAGTACGTTTGAGCTTGGACTGCATTCTTTGACAACGTATGTGAAGCGAAAAAGGGGCGAGGCTTTCGAGCTTCAATACCTCTTGCCTTCTTTCAAGTCGGGATGTACCACGGTCGGCGTTTGGGTGTATAGATTTGAAAATTGATTATTCTGCCGGCAAACACCAACATGAATAGCAAGGTCTACTGCGACAGGATATTGAACGATCACGGGTACCCTATATACGAACGGGTCATGGAAACGTCTGAGGATGCCGTCTGGCAAGATGACGGCGCAAAATACCACACACCGAAGATGATACAAAATTGGCGGAAATCGATGCTAATAATGCGCATGGAGTGGCCCGCTCAATCGCCCGATCTCAACCCCATTGAGAACGTATGGCGTCTTATCAAGATCGTCATATGCCAAAGGCGCCATAGAATCAATTCAGCAGCCGGACTAGCTAAGATCATCCGACAGGAATGGGATGCAATATCTAGAAGGTTATCCGTACCATGAGAGATAGATGCTAGGCCGTTCTTGCTGCAAAGGGGGGACATACGAAATATTAATTATTTCAATATAGAATACTAGAGCTTTTACCTGCATCTTCTCAATAGAAGCTGAGTTATCCCCATTTAATTGGTGGGGTGAGGGGCATAGCTAAGAATTTTAGCCTGTATCCGACTATACATGATATAAATTTTACTACGTGTATGCGAGGTAATGAATGTATGGAAGTAGGTAGGGATGCGCATCACCTCGAGTTATGCTAATTTTTATATAGTATTGCATTATTTGGGAAGCTGGAGGAACCAGAAATCCAATGAAGATCGATCACTATTAGGTAGTACTTAAATCTAAGGAAATACCTTATGATAGAAGATCAAGTAAGGGGGAAAAAAAAAACAAGAAAACGAAAACCTAAGGTATATGTAAGTACCTGTGTCTCGCAATTATATAATAGTGTTGTATAGCTACGTTTGGGGGGGTTTCGCTACGTATATATGTTATTACTTATTTGAATGGCGCAGGGAGAGGAAAAAAAAAAAAGGAAAAGGTCAAGAATCGAACGTCATCGTTAATGCGACGTAATTTTCGCTTGACGGGACAAGCTTGGCTCTATGTACAACACATACGCCTATGTATATACGTCTAACTGATACGCACAATTGAAAAGCGTGTTTATTAGATCTGTATTATGACAGATCAATTGAATCTGGTTCATCAAGAAGGGGATGATAGCTCAGGTCACGATAGTGACGGTGTAAGAAAGAAGTGATTCTCTTCCTGAGAGGTTTTTTTTTTTTTTTTTTCCTTCTTCCCGCCATGCAAGGCCATACATACATGAATAGAGAGATGGCGAAGAAGGTGAAGGCGAAAGAGGGCATGCGATTAAATTCACTTCAGTTCCTTTAATGTTGTCGTGTCGCAATCGACAGCGATGGCGACGGCGACGGCAGCGCCGAAGATCGCACTCTCGGGAGCCAGCTCGAGGCAAACGGACGGCTGCGAAGATACATCGATGGCGCCTTCGGCATTACCTGAGTCGTGGGCCAGCAGGTCAAGATAGGCTTGACATCGATCCCTGAATCCGGGGTACTTGTTGATGACGCTGCCCTCGCAGGCGATGCTTAGACTCCGTGATTGCTCCTGGATCTCCATTTCAGTAACCATGACGCGCTGTGGTTGGGATTCCGCAGCCTTGTGAATGGCTGGAACCGTCGTGGTTTCAGGCGAGAATTCAATCTCGTTGCGTAAGCACCACATGCTATGGATGGCGGTGGCTAAGTAGCCGGCCGCCCTCTGAGAGACACACCGGGAAACCTGTTGAAGGAAGCGCAGATCTGGAACGGACGGGCTGACGTGAAATGAATGCTCTTTCTGAAGGAGGGCTGATGACGAGGTGAGCTTGGGGGATGTATCTGATTCGAGAAAGGCCATGGTCGACGTATCGAGAGAATACGGCTCCCGCATTGAGTGGGGAAGCTCCCCGCCGAACAGTCCGGCTGTCTCGACTGCCTCAATGATAATGAGCCGGGTGACCTCCCCCAGATACTGTCCTGTAACCATATACTCGAGGGGCTGATAGTCCGGACGCAGGTGATTGCGATTTAGAAATTCATCCCATCGGGATCTGGGGAGGATTCCGCCGCCGAACATGCTGAGCTCGCTGTTGACAATAACATGTTGGGCACGATTGAACCAGTCGTGCGGTCGAGAGCCAAACTTGCCCATCCCAATCCCATACACCGGGAAATGGATTGCTACATTGGTCCCGGTTCCCAGAATGAGGGACATGCGAGTCTTCGCATCCATGTAGGCGCGGGAGAGCAGTGTCGCGGAGCTGTCATTGACAATGGCATCTACACGCACATTGAGCCTGCGTTTTCGACATGATTGGACGATCAGATCCCCTAACTCTTGGCCGACGGTCCCGTTGGAACAGAGGAAACCCTTGCCCATATGGATGACTAGTCCGCTGCTGATGGATGTTTGGTGAATGGGGAAAGACCATGAAAGGCCTATAGCCAGGGGCTCCGTACTCCGGCCGTAATGCTCGCCCACTTTGGACAACATTGAATCGATTCGCTCCGCCATCCATTCGAAGAAGGCCATTCCCTCCAAGGACTTGACTGTGCCGTCGATAGGCGATGATGATGCACGAAGGACCTTCATTCCCTCCGATCTTCCCGCCAGCTCAACCAGCCCGACTCGGAAGGTTGATCCACCGACGTCCAATACCAAATACGTGCCCCTTTCCTTCCCCGTGGGTAATGTATGATTGTAGGACGGTAACATACAGACCTGGCTCGACTCGAGACACGCTTTGAATTGTTCCCGGATCTTCTCAGACATGACCGACAAGTTCTGCACTCCCAGGGGAGCGGTGAAAGTACGGCCAATCTCACGCGCAAAATCATCCAGTGATCGACACGGCCAGCGGGTTCTACGGCGTGATTTCCATCGCCTCGGCTCGGGATCCCGAGCGAGGGACGGGAATAGGGTGACGGCCTCGAGAGCCGACACGATGTGCTGGAACAATTCTTGCATTTTATGCAGAATATTCGCCAAGACGGTAGTTGTCATAGAACAGAAATAAAGAGAGATATCTAAGGAGTTTTGTCGCAGAGTTCGTGAACGTATTAAAAACATGTAGTTGGAGTAGTTTTATATTTCCAGAGAATAATAATGGGTTCAACCGTTTGAACTCGGGAGCACCCAGAGACTTATTACTGGTAACCAGGACCATGAAGGGGTCACAGATCACACCACCCCTGCGGGAGGAGCCGTCAACAATCCCTAGCTGAGGCGCTCAAGGTGGGCGGGAATGTAGCAGTCTGTATGACGGGTGAGGTAGTACTGCCCGGGAGGGGGGGGGAAATAGAAAATGGCCGTTGCTCTCTTCTCCACGAGAGTCGTGGAGAGTGGAGATGATTAGAGATGGACGAGTAGCACCCAGAACAAGAGAACTCCAGGATCACGTAGGATACCGGACCGAGACCGAAGTTAAGGAGAATGCGACAGAAGCCACCAGGAGGGATTGAACGAGTCCCAAATTCCCCTTCGAGCTTGAGAAGCACTACGCTATGGATTCAATGGCCCTAGCAGCCTGAGAATGGTCCATGTCTCTCTCAGAGGGTTGCCGGGTGGAAAGTAAGGTGATCATTCCGGAGAGACGATCGCCATGGTCTGGAGGGAATCTAGGACCATTAATTCAGATTGGGGATAGTTGGGGAACCTGGAACCCAAGACAGTGAGTGACTTGGGGGTTCGGAGAGGATTGAGGGTAGAGAGGATTGACAGCTGACGAAGACTTGAAGATGAGCGGGACTCCAGAGTCACGCCAGAGCGGAGGAAGGATGGGATGGGGGATCTCTCAGAGAGCAGACATCAAATGGATCCGCGCGTCATCGGAATAAGGGCAGTATCCTATTCTTCATGGAGGTAGATAATACCTAAGCAAGGAATGTGGGAAGGGGTCAAGTTGTATCGGGGATTCTACCAGGAATCATGTCAATGATATGATATGATGACACTGAAAGACTAAATTATCTAGGAAACTGGAGTCTATCCTTATTCAGGGACCGACATGAGTGATGATTCCCACCTTTACGGAACCGATGGAGTGAAACTGATTATCAAAATTTCTTTTCGGGTAAAACAGCAAATGATACCAAGAGTGGACCCGCTGGGCGGGCGCCACCGAGTGTAATCAAGGATTCGCTACGCCTGCTGGACTGAACTTATGATTTAGTCCGGATCTGTAGCTCGATCATCTAGAGGGCGATCTGATCTATCATAGGTCAAAGGTACTTGCACCTGCTACAGATCAGCTTACGATAGGTTACTAGGGAGGGAATCGTTCAATAGTTTAAATCACTTGGATAAATAAAAAAGGATCCGAGGACAATATAACAAGACGGATGGCAACGGAGAAGCAGATCAGTCAGAATTGAAGAGCACAGGGTGTATAAAAAAAAAAAAAAAAAACAAAAAAACAAAAAAAACCGTTGCCGGCAGAGGAGAAGGGGAAAGAATTAGCGATAAGAGAAAAAGGAAAAGAGGGAGAGGAAGAGAAAAGAGGAAAAGGTTTCATGTGGTCTGATAGAGTTAGGAGAGAACGAGGTTTCCTTCGTTACCGTTTTTCTACCAGCCGATTCCCTCCTATCAAAACGGACCGCGTCTTGACTAATTTAGTTTAGGTTGGGTAGTACTCCTACGGTATTATTATTATGTACTTCTTTACATCCATCCATACATACACTACAGAGTATCATAGTAACGGTACAGTGGGCGGAATGGAACACTTTGGCCTTAACTTACCGGTCTTGTCTTGTCTTGTCTTGTTTTGTCTTGTCTTGTCTTGTCTTGTCTTGTCTTGTCCTGTCCTGTCTTCCTTGTCTCTCTTGTCTCTCTTGTGTCTCTCTGGTCTCTCTTATCTCTCCTTTCCTCCAAGGTCTTTCGAGACTCCTCCATTCATGATTATTATTCTTATCATTCCCTCTAGTCGTTGTGCATTGACTGAAGGTGGCAAATTGGCCATGAACTGTGTAATATTGAATAATCTCTTCTATTTTGCTTTGTTGGTCTCCATCTTTTGACCGGCACGTCCGAACTTCAAAATATGTTCTGAGCTTTACCGCCCTATTCCTCCGGAAGACATGATTATTATGACCTTGTTGATGACAACCTTCTACGACAATGCAAAGTTTAATGTTTGAGAATTCTAAAACAAGTTTTTCTTTCGATCCAACCTACAGGTCATGCTTCGCTCTAGCTTCCTCGGCCGTGTATCGAAGAAGCTCATTCCATAACACTGTTCACCATCATTATATCATAGACAATGAGATCGCCGGTCAACTCAGGAACAGATTGGCAGTTTGGAGAAGAGAGGAGAGGAGTCGTGCATGAACATGCTGGCCCCTGTTCAAAGTGAAACCAATACTCCTGCATATTCATGATTCAGTAACAGTTAGCCTATTAGAAATGGCTTTGTCTCTTGGTGTTAGTCATCGATCATCCCTAATGTCCAGGTGTCGTACGTAAACCTGCATACAAGATTTGTGTGTTTTTAAGACCCTTATCACAGTGATATACATATGGAGTATATGCCAATAAATGGCTTTTATCTTCGGTCCATCCTGCACAAAGAACAAGGTTCTGACCAACATCAGAAGCATTCGTCATTTCTGTTTAACACCCCCTTAGGGTCTTATGGTGTGCCTTCTTTCTTTCCCACATTCGATGGGGTTGACATGACCGCCATAAACAACCCAGAGACCGTATTGTACAGCATATGTCAAGATTTTACTTGTCCAGGCTCCATTATCACCTACCCATTACATCCATATCTATCAATGCAATAAAATACTCACCCGCCTGGTTCGTGATCTCACATTATCATCTAGAGAAACATGAGTAACGATATTAATAGATAGGTGCATGCATACATACGATGATACGTATTTTAACTCTTCAACGATGTACATGTAATTTGAGGTTCCCGCTTGATCCCTTGCCGAAGTGCGTGACCCTGCTGTACGGTGACAGGGTAACATTCACCCGCAACTGCCTTATTAGTATAGCTTCTAATAGTTAACTTAAACGATGCCCCCGAATAATGATGATGAATCCAATCCACTTAGTGGCTAGTACTGCTTAAATAAATAATGCATAATATTCAGTGCTTTCCACCGTAACTTTAGTGGCCTTTGCAGATCCATTTCCGTACCTCGTCTGACTCGAAAAAGAAATCGGTCGGTAGGTATACAGTTCCTGTAATGTTCATATATATATACATACACATATATATACATACATACATACATACATATAGATAGGACAACGGTACACTCAAGAGATCGACCTCTTATATAGCTCGCGATAATGATAGGAAAGCAGGAAGGATTCGATTCACATCTTATCTGCATTAAGGAAGTTGATCCATGTAGATCCGTTGATCTGAGCCGTTCACGATTTTACTATAGTCAAATCCAATCAATTCTCAAAAAATGCTTCAATGCTCTCCTGTTGTTGATGCCCCTGCAGCTGGGATTGGCTCTGCAGGAGGCGAGATTCAATTTAGACTTCTTTTACCAAGTGAAGCTAGTCACTTCTTTCTACCCTACTCCATACCGATATGATCTATAAATTTAACGTCTCTGTGGATGAATCCAAATAGCACATACGATGGATATGTGCTGTAGGCAGTAAATTGTTGGGCTCTACTACTAACTAGTGCTGCATCATCCTACACTGAGCCCACTCAGCGTCCGACGCCTGAAATGGGAAGCTTTGACGACCTGAGACGCAAGGAGACAACCTTGGAACAAGGTCGTTGGGGAGAGACGCGTATGTATGCATATATGTACATACCTATAGCTCCCTATGCATGTAGTATTATGTACGATAGGGATGAAACTTGATATATATCCTGTTTGTTTCGCGTCTCCTCCCCCGGGACCTCTTCTCACCTTGCAGCTCCTTTCCCCCTAATGTGCTAAGAGACGGGTTACATCCACCGTTTCCTTAGAGCCCGACAAGAAAAAGCTCCAACGCTCTACATATGATGGATGCCACGGGACCCAGTAGTCCAGGGCCCGAGCGCCATTGCCTTATAATGATGCTTTAGCTTGGGGATTGGTTATAATCATGGTACATATATACCAATAATTGTGGCCTCTTGATCACACATGACTAATAAATGAATAATATGTACCTCATGAGTCCGTGATTACTATACTTTTACTTTTTATTATAGTATAAATGATTTATTTCGTTGAGAGTCGCCATGTAACAAGAAACAAGACTAGCCCTTCAGAGTGTGATCCAGCTATCCCAGATTGGGTGCAGGCGTTACATCTGAAAAGTCTTGGCTCCCTTCAGCCTTTCCGCCAGCGGATACTAGAAAAGAACCCACCAGAACCAATAACCGGTTGAAAGCTACCTTCAGAAAACAATCTGAACGAGTCAACAAGGGGCGGGGCTCCCGTCTCCAAGGTTCTAGAGGAAGACCGACTTGCTCTGCTCTTGGTCGGTACGTCAACCTCACTGCCGAAAAGAGACAACGACCGACATCGTGGTTTGGTTGTACGACTAACTACTAGCCGATTAACAACCTTCAATACTACTACATGTACGATATGTGTACTAGGGAGACTCGCACGTCTCACTTGTTAGAAATATAGTAACATAGTTACATACTATCGATCAATAAACTACTATTATTAACATAATATAGAAATAGTCGAGAAGTTCCAAGTTCAAAGTGAAGTCGGCATGTAACTGTTGCAATGATGAAAGTGGGTCACTGGGTCACTGGTGGGCCACAGCCGAGCTCTATTAGGAAAGGATGGCCCGCCTTGCGGGGTTAGTTATGGTACACTTACCTATTGGTAGGTTATTAGTTAGTACTTTTACCATTTATTATTATTTATTATCCCTCCTTAATAAATGATTTGTCACAAGGAAACCTCATATGTACCACCCGTCATACTATATAGGTCCTTAGCATTAATACCCAAGGCTGGGCGTGTTACACAACTAGTGTCGGGGCTAGGAAAGTTGACCGGTAGTAAAAAAATTTTCTACTTGCAGGTACCCAACTTCATTCGGTTTAGCTTAGAACCTACTTTAGTGCCATATTGCTTCTACGGCCCTATCATAACATAAAGTGGCCACCACATTAGCACATCATCGGAGTTTTGAGGTTCTTGTGCTAGACCATGTCGATATTTTGTAGCCCCATCGTTAAGAACATACAAAGTGCAATCTTCTTGCCTACTCACTCCATCCCACCTACGTATCCAATTTTAAAGCGCTAAGCTCTACTAAAGGGGATTGGCTCTGGATCTGCTGAGCTTCTATGATAGAGAAGGCATGATCTACTCCAACCCGGGTATATCCTTTTTCTCTCATGTCATCAATGAAGTGCTGCTACCGGTCCCAGCTAAGAGTCAAGTTTCTCTTCTATCATATCCAGGTTCTCCGAAGCTATACTGAATCCCTCAGCTATTATAGTGAATACCACACCCGAACTCCCACGGCTTTCTGCAGCGGCAAAGACGCTTCAACCTTCCTTTCCTTTATGTAATGTCCTATGGAATCGCCAATACTTAAGCAGTGCGCCTTCCCGATTTCTACCAGAGCCGCTACATCTCACCGGCGCCACCTACCGAAGGGGGACTTTGGCCCTAGACAGTATATTGAGGCAGAGGTCTAACCCGCACATTTTTCTCTGGAGCATGACCAACTTATAGAGCATGAATGTGCGGTTAGACTGTTGGTGCCGGTCCTAGATAATGATAATAGGATTACATTAGCTGTGGTAGCTGCTCCACGGCCGGTAGAAGAAGATTAGCTCCTTGGGTAAGCTAAGTAATTTGAATCAATTGGCGCATATGCCAGTGGCTATGAAGAACTGCATATTTTTGACATTCATTTAAATATTAAGTGTCTACTGGCATTATACCTATGGTCCCTAAAACCATGTCTTTGCTCCTCTGTTTGAACCGGTATGCTAGTAACTTAACTATGCAAACTAACAAACGTGATTTATTTTTGTTATACATTGCTATTTATAAAATTTCTCATTAACTGGAGCTTATATCTTCTACCAGATATTCGGATGCTTATATTCTTTACCTATTCTTTATCTCGTATATGTATATGCTCGGCATGCTTCTTATGGTTGTTTCTGCAATAATAAATACACAGCACTTAGCCGGTACCCAACGTAGAATCCTGAATACCCCTACCTGGAAGCGTAAAGGTAGAGTCAATGATGTTTCCAACTCCCTGCTTTTCCGATGCTAAGGCAGTTATGTGTTAAAAGGTACTTACCGGTTTTAATAGAAACGCTTGGCAGCCTATCCGGTCTGGTGGTGGGAACACAAGTGTACCTGTCACCTACCCATGACTATGACTTCTTAGCTTCGAAATCAGATCTCAAACGACAGGGAGACCTGATTCCTAGAGAAGCTAATGAAGTCATGGGTAGGTGATAGATACTTACAGTACAACATTGATTTTTCAGTGGGCAAATAGAGGGTGAAACTCTTTCGAATATACCTTATAAACAATTGATCTAATATTAGGCAATACACCACTTAGAATTTTGAATTTAAATACATATAACTTTTTTTACGATAAAATAACGACACACTAAATTGCAGTCAATTTTAAGGAAATGCCTATCAATTAAATTTTTACAAAGAGTGTACCTCGGTAAATAACTAACCTATACAACAATCCCTACACTAACACGTAACGCTTATATATGAATGAGGTAGGCGTTGAAATCTGCGATATAACTTTAGAACTCAAGTATACGAAGCTATTAAATTACAGGTTTCTGCACCCATAATATGTAGCCTGTAGGTACAGGGCTTAAGTTAGTAATATATGGTAATATATTATTATAGCGCCAATCTTTCATTTTTTAAATAATTTATGATAGGATACTAGACTTATTATTAGTAGTAGTACCATATGGATATCGGGCACTTTTAGTGGCGCTAGCACAAAGGGGTTTCAACCACCCCAGCGCTAACGTCATCACCACAACCATTGAAAAAAAAAATTTTTTTTTCTTTTTTCTCCTTGAATTGGAGATAGATGGCATTGGGGCAACTCTAAGAGAAAAACTACCATTATGGCGTGGGGGCGGAGTTGAAGGAGGCCGTATAGTATAGGGGCCGGCCTGTTTTATGCCAAGCACGAGCCACCATGTGGTCCGCAGCAGCCCCACCCTCACTTACGCCGACATGAAAGGCTACATAGCGTGACCCGTCAATGAGACGTTCCGCATATACCTACTCCGTTAACCCGTTCATATACGCCAAGTATCCAACATTTGCTCCTCAATATGCTGGGTTCCTGGCATAAGATAATATCTTAACGGGCTATGCCCTTTTTAGTATAGTTATATTTATTATGTATAACATGCCAAGAATGCCAAGACGCTAATATGACTAAGTAAACTTATAATTTCGAGAGCCTTCAAGGTTTGAGGCTGATTTCTTCTTCTATCATGAACTCCTACTGGGATCTATATTGGGGGCATGTCTCTTACTGTCTCCTCTTCAAGCTTCTGTAGGGTCCGCATTTCGGTTTACAATCGATGATCAGCCCAATCGGAAGCCTGGCATGTCCATATTTTCAGGCAATAAAAGATTTCACGATTCAACACATTCGCCCTCATCGGCTCCTAATCGTGACTTAACTCGGTTCATACATATATGTAATATATGATACATCATATTATTAAATACACATGCAGAAGGAGAATTTCCGTACTAGCTAATAATTCGCCGGAATCAACTGCCTGCCTGGATACTATTAAGTATCTAAGGCAGACATCCTGACCTACCTGTCGTCTCTTTTCCTTTTACCATATGCAATAAGTTTACCCCACCGTCGGCTCTCTCTTGGACGATGGCACCTCCGGTGTTTCTTAGCCATGCCAGACCGAGATCGTTCTTGTGATGAATCTGCGTAATCACACCGCCACAAAAAGTTAAGCTCTCATGCACTTGAGAATCTATCGCTAAAAGTAACCTTACTGATCAGATATACACTCATTGGTACCCTGGCATTACCCTCGCGACCACGCTGACCCCCCCCCGCTGACCACCTCCCCGAGAAGGCCCCAAGCTATCCATTCGACTGGCTTCACGTTCAGCTCCCTAACTGTGACCATGCCCGTGACTCCGATGATGCTATGTCTCCTGCGACAAGACTACCTACCGGGCAATCTTCATGACGACGTCACGGAACAAAGGAATCAATCGATTTACTGGTTTCACAACGCTCCTGTGGGATAGATGGGTCGACACCCCGTCACTCCTTCCTTCAGGGTTCAGGCGGTACAGGTAAGACCTTCCTATATTATGCGGTTTATAGCTAGCTACTCCCAGCCGGCAAGCCTGTCATCTGTGTAGCGTCCTCTGGCATTGCCGCAACACTACTCCCAACGGACGGACAGCGCACTCAGCCTTCAGAATCCCGCTTACCCTAGATGAGGCTATGATGCGCAGCATTACTGCGTCGTCGTTATTGGGCCATCTCCTGCAGCAGGTAGAGCTTATCATCCGGGACAAGGTGCTGATGCAGCACCTGTTCGTCTTCGAAGCCGCCAATTCCAATCGACTCTTCCGTGATGTGACCTTCACCGAACTAGGGACGAGTGTTTGGCGGAATACCGATAGTCCTAGGCGGAGACTTTGTCCAGACGCTACCAATCCCTCACGGGAATTGAGCACAGATTATCTAGGACCTCTCGGTGTCTTAAGCCTGCGACAGAATATGTAGCTCCATCAAGATGGCTTGAACGCCGACTTTGCAAGCTGGCTAGCCGACCTGTCTTTACCCCCATACGTCCGCGGGGTTCCTACTAGGGCAGAACCTTGTGAACGCGTATTCCCTGCAGTAATATTAGCTAACTTACCGCAAGACTTAGAATTTTTCGCTCAGCGCGCTATCCCGGTGGCCCGCAACAACCAGCTCACTTCACTCGACGACGCGCTGATGCGGCATTTACCAGGTGAGCTGCGAACCCATTACGCAGCTGACAAAGCGATCACAGATGATGGTGAGCTAGCAGACGAGGTAACGCTTGAGTTTCTTCAGACTATGAGATTGCCGGGCCTTCCACCCTCAATTTTGCGCTTGAAGATAGATGCTCCTGTTATGCTGTTACGCACGCAACCTTTGCCCCAGGATGGTTTTTGCAACGGTACAAGGATGGTAGTAACGTAGCTGCGACGTCATGTGACCCAGGTCAAGATATGGACCGGCAATCACAAAGGTGCAACACATTTGATCCCACGAATTGATTTGTCTTCCCGCTAAGGCGAGTTGCCGTGGATCATACGCCGGTCTGTATTCTCTCATGACCAGCTATAGGTTACTCTTTCTCGTTATATAGAGGCAAACCATCTTACGGTTGGGACTCTCCATGGGTAATATTCGTGAAAATCTTGTCTATCCATATCCATATCTATGAAATTCTAAGAGAACGGATATATCGATGGATATTACCCATGAATCTAGCCAATATCCATATCCGTATCCATGAAAATCCGTGGATATCTCTGAGGATATTGTATCACTATACTTTCTTACAGAATTCATAATCAAGGTCGGACACAGCTAAAAAAAAGAGCTTGGAGAGATAGAGAATTGTACCTGCTTAGCGCCGCTACATACAGGACGTCAACTAGATCCTCATATCCGCGAATATATCCGTATCCGCATATCGATGGAGACCGCTACTTAACGGTTTTACTCCTTGGAGGACCGAGTCTACAACATTGCAAGGTCTATAAAAGTTGAGACAGCTTGCACTGTTCTATTAGGGATTTCTTTTGTAGCCCTCCCGGGGGAATCGGCGCATACACACTGTATAAACATTACATTACGCTCGCTTCTGCATATATCGATCACCTATTACTCCGGTGTCGCCAGGCCAAGCGAAGCAAGACCATAGAAAGCTTGTGTATATCAATTATGATAGTATGATGTGAAGTTTCTATAGGAGCTTCTCGTAGAAATGAATATCCATAGTTCGTTCTCCCTTTTCCTAGCTGCTTTCGTATCTGAATGTCAACATATGATGAAACGAATGAATAATAAATATGTATGCCCGGCCTCTGCCGCTGCCCTACGACCTCGGTCCATGTGGTAGGACCGAGGGTTCGTATAGTGTCTTTTTGCCCCTGGTACTTGGTTCCGCCTCCTTGTTCTGGAGCGTTCGGTTAGAGTTGGTGGAAACTACTAATGCATAGCAAAAATTTATACCAGATCAGCGGATACCTCCATATCCGAGTCCAACCGGGCTAGATTGATTAATCAATAATATTATATATGCGGGACTTCCAGGTATTTTTGTGCAAATCCTCAAATAGCCTTTTTTTATTACTGAGGCCCAGATGCGTCTCCAACTAGGAAAGACATGCGTAATAAAGTTTCGGTGTACTCAGACTATCGGCCAGGCTTGATCCTTTTCCGATTTGCTTGGTTCTATCCTCAAACTTCCTGAAAATAGAGAGTGATTCCCGACTCGCCTTGGTAAGCATGAAACTGTTTTCATTCAATTGATTTTTCCGTTCGACTTTTTTTTTTTTTCGTATATGCAGAATAAAACATCAATGTCAACCTGCGCGCATCATGCTGTCGCATAAGCCACTCACTCAGTACTACATTGAGGAGGAGCCTAGGTTTCTCTCTCGATATCTTCCATATGACCTTGGGTGTCTGTCTAACTTCGGCGGAACAAAAGTTTTCCGCACAAGTGGGTATGATGTACATATAAGGGAGTAGTATCTTTCCGCCACAACCCTACGATTTACTGTATGTACATGCCATTGCTTGCGTAGCAAGCGCTCTCTCTCTTTCTCTGTCTCTACGCTGCATGTAATATTCCCAACATGTCATATGCATCTATCTTGATCTATGTGACGCGCATCTCTGTCGCCGTTGTAGGTCAGAGAAAAATTAAATTATCCGATCCCATAGGTATTCTAAAACGCGACACTAAGTCCAACTGCAAAGGTAGTATTCTACCTTGGGCCTTTGTGTGGATCTGAGTAGTACCTAGAGTTCCTGATCGAGATGTAACCAAATCAGCTGTTGCCTCTGCCGTTTCGATGACCGTATTCTTCATGCTTTATTGGGGTCTTGATCACATCGATGTCAACCGTGCCATCCCATCTGGAAGTCTTATTTTCTGTTTGTGGTTCTATGTTAATATCTATAGTTAAATCTAATCCCCGAAGTTCCCGATCCTGCCGTTGCGTTGTATTTCAAAGACGAAACAGCTTGTCTTTGTTTTTCCCCCAGCATCCTTCTTCTTTCTGCTTCAAGTCACTGTCTGAAAAGTTTCCATTTGGGTCTGATGCATTGCGAAAACCTCTTTTTCTGAGACGAAACAATTAAGTAATACGAAGATTATCCCGCTGTTTAGAACGGAAGGTCTTACCGGCTCAAGAGATTTGCTATTTTGTATTTCCTATTTTCGAGTTTGGCACCTTCAAAAATCCCGGTTCCTTGGTACCCAAAGTAAATACATTCTGATTTGGGGATTTTCCATGGAGGGGTTTTTGGCTTGCTTGGCGTGAATATAACCTCGTCGATCTTATCATGACCGCGGAAGCCTGCAGTCGTTAACTCGTCCACAGGTCGTAGCAGTTGCATAGCGGATTGAGAGAGACACCAATGAATTTGAAACCACTGGTTTTTCACTATCTTCACTTGAAATTCGAAGTCCGCTTTGAATATTATTCCAGTACACGCCAGTCAAAAAGGATGCAGCGGAACTTGCATTTAGAGAAGCCAATATACATGTAATCCTAGCCAAGCCTAGTACAAGTTAACCATCATTATTATGTACTGTACAATTAATAGCGGACTGAATGAAGAAACATCTACAGGTTCAAGTCGAGCTGGATAAGGGATGAGAAGGTGCGCTTGCTTCGCATAGCTGTCGGAAAGAAGCCGGCTCTACTTAGATATTTAATCTTAGAAACACTTTGAGCACACATCAAAGCAGCCTAAATTGAAGGCGATGAGGCTTAGAAAAAGAAGGGAAAAAAAAAAAAAAAAGGGAATTGAAAGATAGGTAGGCAACGACAAGCTGAAGAAAGGAGGAAATACTGCAGAAACAAAACTCAAGACGTAAAAAGGAGTTGAGTTCATCGTCAAACTACAACCGCCAACCACCTCTTCAAAGATTAGCCACATAATACTCCAAGAACCCTTGCAGCATTCCTGCGCTTGGAATCTGGACGTACGAATTACCACTTCCTCATGCGCATATGTAGAATTCTAATGGCTCCTTGGGGCGGAAGTGTCACTCCCACTTTCTCCGTGTAGTAATACTACCTCTATTAATCAGATTGCCAGTGTCGGCAAAAAGGACCTATTCGCGATTGTAACAAAATGCACTACCACGTACGCGTACCACTTCCCAGTACTGTAAGTAGTAGGAAAGTAGTATATTCCATAGGACTTGTGCATATACTTCCATCACATAATATATTGGGCAAGGCCTGAATTAACGCAATAGTGAGTGCTCATTGAGAATTGACATTGGTACTTGGCCCCGCCGTTGCATCTTGTGGTTGGATCGATCGCTGGCAGATCAAATGACTTTTCGATTTATTTAGCGAGATCGTCAAGTTCGCACCTCTCTCCTGTCCTGGACTAGCGTCTCTTGTCAAAGCTGTCTTGCAACATGCGCACGTGCATGGCCACCGCGTCTTAAGACAGAAGAACGGAGATGAAACCCGGCAGTGTTCTTATGCAGTAGATTACTCGGAATGCCCATACTCACTCTTATCCATACTAGTTAAAGCATCCACTCTCTAAAGCCTTAAAGGTCACATGCATATGGAGGTCCGAATGCCACCGGTTTTTACTGTGTCTGGGAATTATGGTAAACCGTGCATTGCAGAAAGCCTTATCTCTCACCGGAATCATTTGAATATGCATATAATTAATTAATTATACAGGACCCAATGTGCCCTTATAATTATTTCAGCTGGATCTGCCGCAACTGCGGCATAGCCTTTGCGAAATCGACACCGGCACTGAGAAACATTCGCACCTTTGTGCGACGCACGGCAACATCACCATCAAAGTCAAGAAGAAGCATAAAGATGTCTGAACGAAAAGGACGATCCACTGCGGGCTTGTAGCGGAGTCTCTCTACAACGAGAAATTCGTACGTGCCCGAGGGCAAAGTATTGGAATGGATGAAATTCCGTTCTCTCACGGAGCCCAGGAGATCATCAGTTCCAGGAACATAAGCATCGCTGAAGGGCTCCGTCCGGATCTCCAACGTCACGACATTAGCTTTCACCGTTAATATCTGATCGTCAATGCTGACAAACTGCACCGTCATGTCTGTGCTGGCTTCATGACGGGGGCGGTATTCTTCGAGAATATCAACGGGCTGGGATAAGGTCGCTTCGCCGTCCCAGCCGGTCCAGGACCAGGATGGGAATTTGGGTCGTCGTCGGGGCTTGATATACCTCGGGTGAAACCACCGTAGTGCCTGGGGAAAATCTCTGAGAGGGAGTCCCCATATAAGATCGTTTGGGAAGAAGGAGCCACGGAGATACCTCTGAATCCCCAAGAACGCATTTAGGGAATCGGAGTCCTTGGTCAACCGGCGCCTGGTATAGTTTTGGACGCAATGAACATAATCCTCTCTTCCCATCTTGACCCGTTCCTCTAAGGGGTAATCTGTGACATATTTCACCGGCTATGTAGCTTATCAGCTGCAAAAGAAGGACCAAATTGAACACAGGGATTCTCACATTATGAAACAGCATTGCGGTTTTGTCTTCTACGGAGTAGGATTCCAAGTAGTTTGCCGGATCAAGAGAGTCATCGACCGTTTCACTGAACCATGCCGTATTACAGAGGAAAAAGACTTGATTGTTTGTGAAGATGAGCCGACGATACGTTAGCATTGATTCTTGCATCGTCCATGCCCTTGTGAAATATATGGATTCAGCTTCCTCCTGCTCCAGCCTGGGGGATATGGTCAGAAGTTCCATGCCATCAATCACTTCGATGCCTTGACAGACTCTAGCACTTTTCCTACTAACTCCGGGGAGACCATAATCGGAATTATCTCCCGACAATGCCATGATAGTGGCAACGGAGGTTTGATATATAACGCCCATCATAGCGAGCTGTTGGGCCTGCTCCGGAGTAGACTGCTGATCAACACACAAGGCGTCTACCTATTCACAAAGAGTTACGGGGCCTGACTAGGAGATAGATGAAGGCAAGTGGCAATGAGGTACGCACCCAGAGATAATTAAATCCCAGCTCTTGCGTCAGGGTGATGGCATCCTCTATGGTCTGTGGTAATTGCCGGTTTTCTAGCGCTTTTTCCCCAGGTTCCACATCACCCCAGACATAGCTCAAAGTGAGGTACCGGCAATTAAGAGGACATGATACTATCGTGCGTGTTGAAACATCGATCATTCTACTCGAAAGAAGCTCCTCGGCCCACTTGCGCCTACAGCAAACCCCATGCGAAGATTCACACCTCTTAATCCAGTTTCGAAGTAGCGCAAAGTCGACCGTTGCATTCATTCGTCTAACATTCAGAGCCATGCGAGGCGGTGCCGGGTTTTTGGACGAGAGTCCGAATCCCCCGGAGACGCGCCACACCATCTCCTCGTCGGTATCATCTCCCATGAATTTCGAGATGTGCCCTATGACGTTCATTTCATTTTCGATAGCGAAGTATACGGCGTATTGCGCCTTTTCTGCTTCGGTGACCTTCTTACTGAAGCTCTGCTGTCTCTCGAAGGCGGGAAATGGTCGTAGATAATACGGAGATTCAGTGTTGATTTCTTCGCCATTTGCAGGGAAGGCACGGAATAGGAGTCGGCAAAGGGGACAGTTACCATACAGGATGATGGATCTGAATGGTCCCAAAGGCATGTAGGTCTTCTTAAGAGCCCAAAGCGAGTCGTCCGAGATGCCACTAGAATTTCGGAGAGCCTCCTTGTGTTGAGCGTAGTCTTCGATTTCTGATATTCGGAATTTATCCAGAATCCCATATCGTTCACATCTCTCACACAACGAATCTACCCGAGTCTTGAGATCATCGAGCCATTCCTCTTCTGCATATGGATCGGATTTCGGCATGTAGCAATTTTGACCCCCAGCACTTAACCGGGGGGTACATTGCGCAGTTTGGTGACCATAACTGCGGCAAGCTAAGCAGAGAAAGTTGGAATTGGAAAAGGCGTTCATTAGTATGATGTACGTCACTTCATAGTACTAAGTCTTTAGGATAACGGTGTGACAATTGCATATTAATGGTTAAGAACCGGTGGTATCATTTTTTAAGGTGATGGTTCGTGCATATGGTATATTAATGTGAGATCTTGTAATTCTCTAGTAATGTTGGTTCTGTAAATTGTGTACAGCACATATAGAACCAGGTATATATATACCCAAGTCTTTCTAACCCGGTCATTCTTAAGGCGAGACAAGGTCGTTAAATTTATATATTTCTAACTAGGATATCTTTGAAACTTCTAAAGGTATAGAATCGCGCCAACTAGGCAACAACAACCACAAACAACAATCCGACACACGCTAAGATTGCGGCTAAGCCACTCAACGCTACAGCTGCATATGATCTTCTTCCGGAGTGTACACTATCATTGGTTCACTGCCTTCCTCAAGTGCGATATTGGCGCGTCGCGCAGAGAAGATGATAACTATATAATGTACATGCACATACATCCATCCATAGGTATAAAATACCTGAATCGATCACCCCGTTGGCGCGCCAACGCTTGTCCGAAGGTCAACTATAATTTCTTACTAAAATTAGTATAGTTACTTGTTAATCACCTACTAATGGCTAATTGAGGGCGTCCTTCGGACAAATAATGGTGGTGGAACTCCGTTTTTCCCTGCCTGTACCACAAGAAAATGGCCACCACTTTCAGAACCTACCACCCACCCAGGAGAAGTCGTGAAATTATGCAGTGATTTTTGCCTATGACATAAGGCTCTCTAAGCTCCGCCACGCTCTACATATTGATGGTTAGGTAGCCAGTATTATTGGCGCAACCTAGACATTCACGCTGGTAATACCCCCCACTTTGCATGGGTTTCTATGTTATCATCAAGTCAAAGCTTTCAATACGATATATTGTAACACACAAAGAGATCGGGACTCATGAAAAGGCTGCTGCTGGAAATAACATAGCTATCTACACATGTTAGAATTCTATACCTAGTATGCCACCAGAAAAGCGGCCAAGTTTGCTCTCGAGAACGATTTGGCGTTGTTCCAAAAGGTCTAAAGAACCATATGTCATTGAATGCTCAGGCGGCACTGATAAGCTATGCGAATAGTAGCTTCAGGATAGCCGGAGGCTCATGCTGTAAAATGGAGGCCCAGAAGAGACAGGCCATACCGTAAGCTTGAGACAGCCGGAAGTAACTGAGAAGTCGAGGCGAGTATAAAATAATCGGGAATGACATAGGGGAGTAGGGGATAAGAAGGTAGTAATTAAGCAAGACATGAGCAGCTATAGATAGTAGCTACGGTGCATACGCTGCCCTAATATATGAACGTTCTACAATCTCCTCGGTGGCACAGACCGGATATAGTACCGAATAGCGTTTGTGTAAGCCTGAATGATCCATTATCGTGCGCTATGCAAAATCCCAAGGATCAGCTATCCGAACATACCAAGTAGGGTTACCTGTGTTGTAGTGGAAAGATACATGTACAGAACTTCAAAAAAGGTCAATAAGTCTCGGAATGTAGTGGATGAGCTTTTGCGCTTCTGAGCTGGACATGGTTCTCAATTATCCGCTTCTAAAGGATGAAAGACACATTTCCATCCATGTATGAGGGCATGGTAGTTGCTGCCGTTTGAAAGGCACCCCCATCGCCTGTGCAACCAGCCTTGAGACAATGGCACCCGAATCAGGATGAGATTATTGCTGGGTACGTTATGTATCAGCTGTGTTGCTGAGGCGAACAGTCGAACTTTGTGCACGTGGAGACAAGCACCAGATTTAATAGACCCGTATAGCTAGAGCAAGCATACGCAATTAGTATAAAGGATGCTCGTAGCATGGACTGAAGCAAGCCGGAGTAAATGCTCTAGGGAATGCGTGCAATGACTAATTAAGGCCGATGGACGAGAGCGAACAGCTGAGGACCGCATTATGTACTGTACATACAATTTTACTATGCTGAAAGTGGGCACGGAGACTCTGAATGGGGTCATAGCTGGCACCAAAATCGTGCATATGACGGATTTCAGTAGAAGACTGTCGAGCCTAGCTACTGGTGACTCGATGTTATTAGATTGGAGGCTATTTGATTCTGGATTGGATCACATATCGACGGCCAAGTAGATTCCCTTCCTCAAATAATAACTAATTGGCTCCCTGGATGGACCCAGGTGTCTAGCTGTATAGTTATTTGATGGGACATGGATAACTTGAGTTACTACACCGACCGGGACATAAGGATGAATCTGAATCAATTCCGGTCGATTATTCAAATAATGAGTACGTCAATACTACTCGTACGTTACAGCAGAACTGTGCTCTTATCGCACTTAGCGATGACGAGGCATTCGTTGTGGAATGAATAATACCACTCGCCAACTTGATCTTAACGCTCTTACCGTGCCTCCTCTCAAAGATGGGCTCCAAGGAAGAGAGAAAAAGACATCTTTTTAGCTTGCTCTCAGGGGGTGAGACTAGGGATGTTTAGTATACCATACAAGTAGGGTATAAAATGTATATTTCATTCTATCCCAGACTTCATAATAATTGTGAGGCAGCGGGCGGGTGCTGGCTTTACCTAAAAGGCCTAATGGATGACCTGGCGGGTCATCCAGTCAGCGTACTATATGTCAGGTCCCTGACAATAATCCAGTGGTTGCATAAGCCATATAAATAACAGTATATAGGGACAAGACTTACGGGGTCCAAGGGACTCCCCCTTTTTCATGTACATAGAAAACACACACAAGTCTCTCTTAACAGGCACCATCTCTTCAATTTAGGGCGTGATATCCTAACACCAGTCATTTAACCTTGTTGCCAATCACTTGAAATCTGCAAACGGAACATGAGAATTGCGTTGCCAACCGGACCTACAACAACAAAACAAAAAGCGTGACGGGGAAGATAAATGAATGGCAGTGCTACAATGCTGCGCTTTTTTTTTAAAAAAATATTATTACCCATGCATTACAACAATGCGGTAATTCTGGGGGTTCTGAGCACTTGTATCTTGGTACTTTACTATTATTGGACTAGCGTAATTACGTCGATGTCTTTTTTCCCTCCACACAAAAAGTTAGCTGCCAAAACTGTTTTCGGTTGAACCTCTCTCAACATGAAAAAAAAAGCATCTTCTAGGCCGGCGAAGGCAGCATCTGGTCTCAATCGGTACAATTGGCGGCACGGCCCTAAAAATTTTAGAGTCACCAGTTGAAGAAAATGGTTCTCTGGTGTCTGATCTGGAGCCTAAAGTTAGGGAAGACTAGGTGTATCTGGAAGGCGAAGAAGCTTCAAACAGTCTGGAATTAGTGTCAGTGGACCAGACATCTCCGGAAGGTGGGGAAGCAGACCGGATCTACGGAGGATACTAATGAAGAATGGCTGCTGGATGATGACAACTCTGAGATTCTAAGTAGGTACTTTATCTCTAACGTGCTGTCAACTTTAGACACTGACTAGCAACTTATATAATTATAGGCTGCCACTACAGTGACGACATGTCCCATTCGCCGGAAGAAATACTTTACGTGGCATATGAGGAAATGGGTCTTCAGGGACGGAGAAAAGAGTACGCTAGCTCAAAGGGAGTTAAAAGCGGCTGCATCACAGTCATTTATGGGGTTGTTGGATGGCATGGTTGTAAGGCCCAAATTATATAATGGACTATGCCGCTATGTTGAGCATACGCTCAGCACTTCTATGACCTCCTAGTCGAGTGGTACCGCCCGTATATGCGATCTTCGCTGCGGCCTTTAATCTACAACTAAGCATCAAGAAAGTGAAATTTGTCGAGACTTTTGAGAAAATGGGCTTTCTTTAAGAGAGATGTTTGGACAATTAACGGTACACATTCATGGAATAATTATCGACAAATTGTGACCCACACATTCCAGAGCCTTGTGATGCCCGCCTGAGCTGGGAACAAGTCATTTGCGGCGACGAGCATGGCGCTTTCAGGAAAGGGTCGGCCAAGCTATGAGGGGAGTTAAAGACTCCTTGGGTAGCGGAACATAACCGGAGTGAGAGTAGGTTGCGCAATGCCTCAGGTAAGTTATGATTGACCTCCTCATCGATTGGTCTTCTAACATCATTTCAGGGCAAATTTCAAGGGACATGAAAGGCTTCTTGTCGACGTACAATCACACCATATTTCTCTGCCAAGTGCAGGTCGGGTCAAACTGGGTGTTGGAATATAGCCCCGTAATCAACTATGATACTTCATGTCAAGAAATGGGGCCAAATGTACTTCGACCCGGCAACCGGCATATTGTTTCGCTAGGAAAATGTATATTTTATATTGGACGGCAGGTACTTGCAAACAACCTCATACCACGCAGTCAAATGTGCAAGAAACGAGAAGGAGAATTCCAACATATGTAGCGTCTTAGCCATGAGTCCGAGGGTACTTCGCCCCACATCTGACAAGGTTGTATGAAGTCATTATTATTGAAACCGATGGCGTCAGAATGTGGCGGCCGCTGCCTCTCGACCGCACTTAATGCGGAGTAGCATCGCCACGTTTGTAGTCACTGTTTCTTTCATCTTTCGGCAATCCGCCAAGGCGTCTAGAACAGTAACATTTTTAGGGACCAATATCCACCTATATAATAATTCTATTTTATCTATGACCAAAATATCATTCTATCATCGCAAATAAACGAGCCAAGATAGGTCTCGCCACTCCTAGTAAAGTGGGAATTCAGAGAGAAATAGCTTTTTATTCACTAGTTGATACTCTGGGGAAATAACGTAGTAATAATTAGACTATAGTTATCGCGGATCTAGAATACCAGTAGTTATTATTATAAATATAGCTAAAAGCAAAAATTGAGATTCTATGCAGCTTCGACAGTTACTTAATCATTAGTTATATCACTGAAGATGACTGGCCCCGCTTGCAGATTTTGGACATTACTAGACGTGAACGGCACCTACATGTCTCGGACAACCGGGGCGGGGATCGAGCATCATATACTCCTGAAATTGCCGTATTCTATAGAGCAGAACCCAATTCTTATGTATGACTTACACCTACGTACCTCATGATGACATCAATTCCGAGGGCTTCTCGGCTTTTCTTCTCTTATTATTATACAGGAATAGACGAAATATTAAACTAGTGCATACAATCCAAGCACAAAAGACAAAGCGAACAAATAAGCTAGATATTGGTTGTTGTGACCTTCGATCCATCCCGAATTTCTACCCTCGAGAAGTTAATTCATCCGAAATTTAAAGAAAAAGAAATAAGATAATAAGACTCGGATAAAAGAAAGAGAGGGGGGGAAATCATGTCCGTCGAAAGAGTTCAAGATAAAAATGGGTTGGAAATTCATGAAGGTGATTATGTTTTCACGCGGTATCGGGGCGGATCGCATCGTGGTGTGGTATGTTCTGCCTATATATCTAACCCTCCTCTTCTCCCCATCCATCCATCTTGAATTCGCGTATACATGAGTATCTACGAAAATGGGTGCGCGCGGGTGAGGTAGTAAAAAAAAAAAATAAAGCGAAATGAAATTAAAAAACATAAAACACAGGTCGAGAAGATCATCATAGATAAAAAGCAAGCCGAGCAAGAAGGCGTCAAGAATCCGCCCAAGGTGAGTGATCAGTTTTGACTACATTAGTAGTAATTGGTTGTTTCAGCCTTGCTACAAGATACTATAACTGAGCATTTTTGACGAATCCATCCAGGTAATTTATACGGATCAACATGGACATATTGTTGCGCATAATCCGGAGACACTAGAGAAGCAGTAGCAGTGCTGCCGCTGCACATATGTATATCTATCTAGATATATTCATGATGTGTATTAAATAGGACCTCACTCATCTCTGTACTGTACATCAATATATGTGTATAGGGATATAATATACAAAGGAAAAAGGGCTACATAGATCATACACGATACTATTCCTCAGGGTCCTAAGGGAAAGCGCTTTCTGCTGCTTTAACCTGCTCGCCGCAGGCTATATATAAACTGTTGTACGCGCTTCTCGAAGCCCCCAACAATTTCATATCCCCCTGCTCCCATGGTCTCCTCATTTTTACGTCGTTGATTCCCGCCGGCTGGAGTGCAGCCAAGATTCCATGCACTAGGTCCTTCACCGGGTTTGTTATCTCCTACATACCACATTCTGTTGCAGCCATGCCATCTCCCGGCCAACGATGTCAGCCTCGCAGTGCAGTGTGTAGGTCATTCAGTTAGCATACTATATGTCAGGTCCCTGACATTTTGGGTATAGAAATAGTGTCCCTACGTGCGTTACTAGTAATACCGTCCTATGCAGCCTGTCGGCCGCTCAAAGACGTGAAATAATCACATGAGAAAAGCTTCAGCCTATGATCTATATCCCGAGCTCTCCACGCGATACCTAACTAGGGAGAGCTCCTCATATAAACCCTCACTTAATATCCCAACTTTTTTGAATCAGAATTACGGACCACCACCACCACCACCACCACCACCATAGATGATAAAGAGATATCACACATTTTTTCGATAGAGCACCAACCTTAGAATAATGAAATGCGACTTCTCTTGTATTCATCTCGGGGATTCCCGAGCGTGTCTTTCCATGGGAATAGAGCAAAGCGACCAGGGAGAAAGATTGAGATCAGCTCGATAAAGAAGCAAAAGGGGAAACAACTTGGAAAAAAATGTGGAACCATAGAAAGGACTGAACCGGTGATGATCTTGTAGAATCAAAAACGGAGCCATGTACCATCACCATATCGATGATCATCCATTGGGCATTTTGGCGCCGCTGCCTCACATAACATTGATTACAATCTGATTAATCAGGGCCTATCTGGCTCCGGATGGAGAAAAAAGTAGAACACCAAAAAAAAAACGTTCCTTTTTTCTTCCATTTTTTGCCAAGCGAAACTTGTCCGCAAATTTGACTCCTTAGTCACAAAGCGTCGATAATATTTGAAACTGCCGAATGAATCAAGGAAAGGATTCTGTTTGTCATCATGCCGATTATGAAACCAGGGTTTGAGCGTATATTCTGCCATGATGCACCACCTATTATTATTGCATGCCTTCTCCAACTGAATAACTTTTGATTTAATAACATTTGTATATTATCCTACTTTCAACACTGTAAGGCTTAGGGAGACATTATATTAGCCCATTAATAAAAACACTATCTAACAAATTGAGTCCAAGCCCTCTCAGTGGACTCTGCAAGAGATGTAGGCCGGTGATCTTCAAGGACAAGTAGTTTATCTGGCTTATCCTTGGAGTGTTGTAAGCGTATATGGCCTGTAATAAATATAGGTCCTGAAGGGAATGGACTCTTGATAGTTGAACATACACCGAGCGGTATCCTCTGTGAAAGGATGCGTTAGTATTACTCCGCTCACCATTCTTTCGGTGTAGATCTAGGGTAACACTATCGCAAGTTATGCCCCGGACTTTACAGTCGGTTATAGCCCAGACCGAGGTGACAGGTACCTGGTGTCGAGTGATGTACATATTCTCTAGGTGAAGTTAGCAGGGAAGAACAAAAAAAATAGGGATAGTATTTGAATCTATTCCTGGGAAAGTAACAGGGGATGTGGCCGTCGGTTCAATGATAATACATTCTGGAAAAGTACATAGAACATGAATACCATAAGGTTATAGAATTTAGCTATCAGACCATCGGTTATTAGTATAGCTTGTTAAGACAGTAAAAAAAATTATAAACATGGGTTGGGCACAATTCCAGCAACTCGACCATGGGCTCCGTTGACGATGCCCAGCTCCATAGAAATGTTAGATAAGATCGCTACAGGCATATCTTGCGTATAAAATAGCATACTAGGGCCCTTGATCTTAAAGCCATCTGTATTTCCGGCATTTTATCAATAAGGCATGTCGCACCAGCCTTGAGCCTTCTTCCAGCGTGTATAACATGCTAGAAGATAAAGATTCTCTCTTGGCGATTAATAAGATGCCGTAGATCTTACGACATATATATTTTGCCGATCAGACGGCGACTCCCGGTCTGTCGTCGGCCTGAGTTAGAGTACCGATGTTCCGGTAGATCATCGTCCTGTTGCTTCATTTGCCGGTCGGTCGTCGAGTAGAACACACCAGTAAACCAATCTCTCGACGGCCATATCGCAGCTCCTATATCAAGGTCTCGATCCGTCGTTTCCCTTTGTTGTACTAAAGATAGTTGGTATTGCTCGACACCTGACTGCTCAGTGAAATGAACTTCGGGCCAGCCGAACTGTGTACCATGAATACCGAAATTACAGCCTCATCAACGTTGTAACACTTAGGTAATGCAAATTTCGTAGAGGGTCATATCGTAGTCTGATCATTTTTGTTTACCTTTTGAAGGCCACTTATATAGCAATTACAGGAAGTATGGTGGAGGAAATAACTCTGGTGAATGATGCGATTTTCATACAATTTTGATGTTTTGTTCCTGCAATACATGTCTGAAATGCACCAATCACAATCTCGGACCCGTACCAACTAAGAAGGGGGAAACATTTCTTGGCATTGAGCATCCGATTAACTGACCCACCCTAATTGGAGCCTTAAGAATTAGGCTTTACAACAATAAAAGTACCCAAATAGGCTTAATGAAAAATTCGAATTGTCTAGCCAAAATCAGAAACCAGAGTTATCCTACAGTACAAGTGTTGAGAGAATATAACATTTTGTATGGGTTATCCGGTCCGGCCCGCTCGGTATCCGGTTAGTTGTGTCGTTCATTCATCAAAAAATAAGTGGAGCCAGAACCCTCTTATTTTTCCTTCGAAGCTAAACAGGCCCTTATAAGCATGCAGCTGTGTACAGCAATAGAAACACAAGGCTTTTCTCATCCTTACAGCCTCCCTCTTCTGTCAGCTTCTTCCTCAGACCGATTTCCTCGTCATTCTTCTTTGTCTCTCACAACAACAACAACAACAACAACAATAAAGAGAAATTTAGAAACATTCAAATCAATTTGGACACCTTTTCTTGCGCCCTATTTGGGCTTCTCCTCCCAATCATCCACGTACTCAACCTCATATTATTCTGTCGCAACATCTGCTTACTGAGGATTGTCGCAATCCGTGGGATAACAAGGAAAGTTTCAAGGAACCCCGGCACACTTAAAAGCAACAATGTGCTAGAGATGTATAGAGTGCTGCTGCCAAGATTCTGATGGGAGCTGATGTAGTCTGCAAATACTCTGTCAGCCGCTTAAAAGAGTCAGGGTCATGCCCTTCTTTGATGTTAAATACTGTGTGTGAGAAGAGTTCGAATGATGACTGGTAGAGTTTTGTGGCCTTCTGGGGACCGAAATGTGATGGGAATCTTCAATCCTTCCTGAAGAGTAAAGACCCTTATATACCGCACCGGTCCACGACCCTCATGTATCTTATTGATTAAATCAATGGTGATGAATGCCGGCAGAGGTAGGGGACGTTCACGCCGATGTACAGTATACCAAGGAGGGCGTTTGTGACAAAAAGACCGGCGTGGTCAGGCGGACTTGGGCGAGGAAAAGGCAGCCTGAAAGCATTATCTTGAGCGATCTTGACGCCAGTGTCAAAGGTGCGGAGGTATTAGGTATGTTAGCGCAATCCACAACCGCGCGGGTCTTGAGTGCTGAGACAGTTCTAAGAAAGAGTTCACAGTCTTCTTGAGAACCTGTTGGGACTATCGGATATGGCTTTCATGACCGCTTGCTAAGTTGGAAGCTTGGTGTCCCACTTGCTACCCGATTCGGGATGAAACTTGAATGATCTCGCGCTGCTGAACCTCTCCAATGATGTCACGAAATCTTTCTCCTGATCGGTTCTTGTGAATCTATATTTATTATTATTATTATTTAATCAAGAATTAATGTCTGTATCCAGCCTTTCGGCTATGACAGACAACCCGCCCATGG